>CAJUYI010000954.1:16466-41548 GCA_910591695.1 Galerucella pusilla | reverse complement strand
AGTTTGTTATTTAAGGTTAAAGTCGGCTCTGTTCAAAATTATAAACCAAGACCCTTTCACAACATTGTCTTCGTGTAATACTTTTCGTTCAAGTTCAATTGGAATAGGCATGCTGACAACAAGCGGCAAAATGCTGTAATAAGAGTTATAATGTTGATAATACCTATTACATTTCATAACCTTCAGATAATGTCGTCGGTAATTTCATAAAAATATGTTAATATTACAATAGTAAGTACAATTTTTTTGAAATGTTCGTTAAAAATCCGAATATAAACAATATAATTGTTTTTATTCAATGAACTAATTAAACTGAGAATTTGCAATCTGCTCTATATTTTTTCTATATTTTGTCTGTACAGGGTGCTCCAAAAACACCGATAAAACATCATAATAATATTATGTTATATTCTGAAAGGCCAGGTACGGTAACTAGATGAAACTATTTGCAATCAAATAACTCTAAAACCACTGGTCCAAATATAGACATTATATATTTTTTTTAAAAGAGGAATTTAGGATTCAAAAAATCTCAAAAAAGAAACGTTTTTTGTTAGAGGGAGATCGAGAAAGTCGAGGACTTCTCAACGAGAGAGCCTATTCCTCCCGTCTCGTCTCTATTCGAGAGAAAATATCTCTCTCATTTCGTTGAAAGACGAGACGAAAGACGAGAACATCTCGCCTCGGCGGCAACATTAATTGAAACTGCGTGAGAGACATTTGAAGACAATTACCGACCTGGTGACTGGACACTGCACCATGAGAAAACATCTGCACAAAATGGGAAACATTGGTACAGAAAATGTGAACTCGAGAACTTGATTCAAAAAATATTTTGAATAGCTATTTTTTTTTTAAATTATTATCAGTCTTATTATATATGATGAAATTAAACTGACAGGAAATGGATAGTGGAAATTTGAAACATATCTTGATAAATGGTACCCACACCAATTTATTGATTGCTGTAATTTCGATTATACCTAGCTCGAATCTCTTATTATATAATAATTTAACCTAGTTTTCAACTAAGAGAGTTTAAAAAATTAACACTTGCAACTAAAGAGGTATGCAAAGTGGTGTCAGATCTACGAAATATTAGATATACACGGTGGATTTCTATAAACACATTATGTTTTTTATTCTAGAATTTAAAATATGGATTAACCTCCAATTTATTAGCGCCCAACAATAAATCGCCATAATAAGTAGCATATAAAGAGTAAAGTACAATAATCATTCAATTTTTGAAGCACTAGCAGCAACGCAGTTTCTTACTTAGTACCTACTCACACCTTCTTGGTGTGCTTCATTGTGTCCTAACACATTACGTTGGAAAAAAATACGTTTAAACGGATGATTATTGTGATATTCTTATAAGAATTAATCACAGACCTGCCTTTTTTCCCAGTTCTTTCAACCTAATGTGTTAGACGGACATTAACAATTAACAAGAAGGCTATTATATTCTTTTGTCCGAGTGCATATGACTGAACTCCTTCTAGACGGCTGGACAGACTCTGATGAAATTTTTAGTTTGTTCAAGTGTATTCGAGAATGGTTTAGATTCGCAGTTGATCCCAGTAGGTAGAGCTGCAATTGAGTTCGCACGGAACTTCTAAGCGGAGTTGAAGGAGTGGAGGTTTTAAATAAGAGCCCATTCCTCCCATATTCCGGTAAGGCTAGGCCCCCAACTACCCCTTTCTCATCACAACGCATTTACATTTACGTTTTTGTAGTAAATATTTTATGATAAAAAACTGCTAAATGTAAGTTTCTACGATTAAACATATTCAACCATTTATCTTTGACATCTATTTCTACTTTTGTTTGCACTTTTTCATCCATCATTAGTAGTACCAATTGCTGAAAAGAACCTTCCGATATTTTTCCCGCTACTTAAAAAGTTGTATTGTTCAGTTATAAATAGAATGGAAAAAAACTGATTAATTTAATTTGTAATATTTGGTTAACTATCAAATAAAAAAGGTAGGTAATATAGATATTTCTCAACTCGGAGTTTTCTTCGCTTCGATAACACAATAATTTAATCGATTAAATCGTTATTAACTATACTCTTTATTGGTTTTACGAAATTTTCATGGATGACTTCTTGTTTCAGGACGTAACTGAAATTGTAAAAATGGTAGCGGACAGGTATACAACAGTCTTAGAACGAATCAGTGGTAAGTATCAAGAAAAAGTAGCTGTAAACTAACAATATTTTTGGTTTCCTCAAAAACCAGTTGCTTGCGATCTTAAGACGGGTTGTTGTTCATAAACATATTTTCTTCTACATCGCCTCTCCATAAAAAAACAACTGGGTTAAGACGAAATCAATATACACCTGAGCAGTCATGTTGCTACTACATTATACATTCCCAAAATATTACACTACCACCCTTGGAAATACCAAGTCAGGAGGTTGCATAGCAATGGGCCGATCTTCACAAATTGACTTCATGTTATCAGAAGTAACTGATATATTGTTGATAATCAAAAACATACTCAGCACTTCGGCTTTTTTTATTAGAACGTAGCAATATCGGAATGCTTTCAGCCACATTCATTTTACAGCTTGAGGTTTTCCAAACTATACATCACAGTTTTTCATAAAATAACACAAATCTACTAAAAATACTGTTGTGCAATTGTGTTACAAGTGAAAGAAATTTGTCTTAGGTAAACATCCCAAATTTAGGTAATATTTCAATACAAAAAAATAAAGATAAGTAGATTAAATCTGATACTATCACACATTTTTACCATAATCAAGAGGTAACATTTTTTATTGGCATAAAATATTTTACAAACCTAAATAGATACTAAAAATAATGCGTTACTTTTCATTTTGTATATACCGTCTGTTATTAATCCGTCAATAGAGAGAGATAAAAATTAATTTCTGTCGTTGCTTATTACGTTATTAGAACGTTTGTAATTGTTTTCAACCGTGTTCCGTAACCTGAAATTTTACAAGCCCAGATTACTTATTTTTGCGTGTAATGATTTAAATCTATTTAATAATAAAAAACGGTCAAGGTAATCTACAAATAAGAAATGTGAAAGAATTTTAACAAAGTCGCATGTTACACTGAAGATTGCATTTGTATTTGTTGTCGAATGTGCGATTAGCAATCTCAAAACAAAATTTTAACGAAGTCTTATCAGACGATTAATGACCTTGGTCTGGCTTTTATAGGTCCTACTATCACAGTATCCCATGTTTTTTTCAGTTAATATGAAGCCATTTCATTCGAACAGCTCCTCAAGCTTTTTTTGTGATGGTAACGTCTGCCCGACAGCACAATAATTACATCCCAATAAGTAACCCCAACTACATTAGGCGTTTTCGGAAACTTACTCGGGTTGACACGATCCCTAACCTGCACGTTCGTTTACCTAACCCGAGTTGCCTACCTGTGTTCGGAAACTTCCGAGTTGTTGACTGGATGACTGACCGAGGTTCATTTTTCGTAACCCACCTCGAGAGGTAGGTCGGTAGACACGCTATAGGCACCGCATGCGCATTACTGAAGGCACAGGTACTCTGTGCTGAAGGGTTATATAACATAACCTAATTCTTTTGGTTGTAACGAAATATATTACTATTATCAAACATGAAAAGGGGCCTTGCTACATTAACGGCGTTGGCATTTGATTATTTTTTCGAAGATGATGACGAAGTTGAAGAAGGGATGTATGTTTTGTTATAACGTTAGCTGTCAGATCAAAAACGAAACCTATTAGTTCGTAAACTACAGTTCCCGAGTAGGTGATCGGAGTGATTCATCACGTGACCTCACTGGATCGAGTTAGTGAGCCGTAGTAAGTTTCCGAAAACGCCTATTGACTGATTAAAAGTTGGAAAACTAAAACTAAAAGTCTTTAAACATCAACTGCTTGACGTTCTAACGCATTTGCCAGTCTTGTGAACTTCTACTTCTTTTATTAGCTTTTCTATTCAATTATTTATTTTAATCTTATTACCAATATAAAATTATGGTCAAATTTATAGCAGTTTCTTGAGGTTTCTTAACACACTCTTGAAATAAAATCGTTTTATTGTCTGAAGGAAGACTCAAGGATCACTCAAGGTCTTGAGGCTTCCTTTGATGACTTTTTGCTGCTTAAAAACTCCCCACGACATCCTTAAGTAGGGGACTACCTACAAATATGTAAATGGAAACAATACCTTCAACAATTGACCTATTGTTGATAATATATGTAATTCTTGTGTTATTATACATAATCTGATTTTTTTACAGATCCTAGAACGACAGATTGGCCACTGGTACAAAGTATATTGCCTACAGTCTCATTGATTTTAGGATATTTATACATTATACTATTCCTCGGTCCAATGGTGATGGAAAATCGAAAGCCATTCAAATTAAAAGAGGTTCTTATTTTATACAATGGTGCCCAAGTGCTGTATAGTTTATTTATGTTATATGAGGTATGGTATATATTTAAATATAAGAAATCTATATTCATTACATGCAACGAAATTTATCCTCCTGAGGAGATTATGCCTGAGTTTGTTTTGTTGCTCATAGCTAGTGATTGATCTAGGTTTTTTTTTCGTGCATCTCCCTATGAATTTTTTTTTATAGAAAACCAAGAAAAAAAATTGATATTCGCGGGTGATTCGGTGAAAAAAGTTTAGGTATACCAATTGATGAATTTCTCTTCTTTTTATTAAAGTACAAATAAGAATCCTAATGGTGTTATTATGTTTTGGAGTAAAGAAAACAGCAAAAAATATCAAAGTTTGCATAAAAAATGTTTTGCAAACGTAAAATGTTTTTAAAAAACCTAGGCAAATTCAAATTTATTTAATTTTGTGAACAATTCTGGCTTAAATCAGAAATATTCTTTATAAAGTGATTCCAAATTTTGTAAATCCAGTGTTGAGATGAACAAAATAATATCGAAGTATTATTTTACCTTAGGATTCTAATTTTATTCACCAATGACTAAAATAGAAGTGAAAAGGGAATTTCTAATGCACTTGGGAAGTTGGGAGTTTCAAATATTTTCCAAATATGCTGCTATACTACTACTATAACATCTGCACGTTACAGATTACAAGACAGAAATTTTCACTAACTGTTTTGGCAACTGGGTCAACTACACTAAACGTTTTTCGAAAAATCCAGGTTATAGTCACAGCAGCCCATCAAATATAGGAATATGATTGACTAGAAATGAAAAAAATACAATTTTCACTAGTAATACTATTAAACTAAAACTCCTTTGCCATGGTGATCTGCACAAAAAACCCGTTTGGTTTGGTTAAAAGTAACAGGGGTGGAATTTTCATTAAAAATTTCTCATAACTCATATAAATTCCAAGAATTATTTAGTTCTTAGTTGAGTTTCAGCAATATTAAAGCAAATTTAATCTTGCAAATACTTAATAAACATTTTTCTATCCATAACTTTCCTGCTAATTTCATAATTTTCTTTTCGTAGTTCAGGAAATCTTAAATCTTGATCAAACCTTTCCTTAATATCTGTAATAAAATATAGATAACGTTCATCAGTCCATATACCTAACTTTCCATACTGGATACGTACCATCCAAATTAAAATTAAATATTTTAATAATTTAAGTTCGTGTTACAAATAGGTAAACATTGCATGTTTTCCCTGTATAATGTCCATGAAACATTATACAGTAACAAAGACCTTGCAATGGAAGCTAATGAATGTCCTTGAAAAGAAAGTTATATAAACGAGGAAGCAAGTGTAATGTGCACTAGACATTAACTAGTTGTCGGTTATATGAAACGGTACTTGCTATTAAGTTGACCTTAGGTTGTTATGTAAAGTTCGAAAAATGGTTATCGTTATAGACCAGGAAATTAATCTAATAAAAGGTTATCTTAACTATGAAGTGGATAAGAAAAGAGAGAAAAATCATGCGGAAAATCTCTAGAGTGTTTCCTATAGCAATTAGACAAGAAGAGCTGCTGCTACTTAATAATTGATAAAAAGTATAATAAATGATAATAGTGAACTGTGTAAATAGATCACAACGTAAATGGTACACAGTCGGCTCAAAAGCAATAGAGGAACCAAACACTCCGAAAGCTTGGAAAAAGTATATTTGAATTCACGTCACAAGAAAGTATGCCCAGTTTAATATTGATAAAATATACAGAAGGCAAAGGATTATCATAATGTCGGAAAGTCAAGCAGCCATTAAAGCACTGAGCTCTTGTATAATCAGTTCCAAAATGGTGTGGAAATGCCAAGGCAAACTCAAGGATAGGCGAGAAAAATATAACCTCACCGTGGATTCCAGGGCACACTGGAATAAAAAGAAATGGAATAGTAGATGAACTGACAAAGAGGGGGACTAAACTACCCTTTTGTGGTATCAGCTCCAATGTAATATGGAAAAAAAAGGAAGATTGGAAAGATCTAGTAGAGTTTAGATAATGAAATACAACCCCAAGTATTTTTCAAGCGGAAATTCATGTCATTGGAAATTTTGTTCAGCTCAATACTGATAAAGGATACAGAAGACAGAGGATTATCATAATGTCGGATAGACAAAGCAGCCATTAAAGCACTGAGCTCTTTTGGAATCAGTTTCAAAATGATGTGGGAATGCCTCAATGAATTAGGCAAGAAAATTATACTCTTACTATGGATTCCAGGACACACTGGAATGGAAAGAAATGAAATAGCAGATGAACTGGCAAAGAGGAGGACTGAAATACCCTTGTGGGAGCTGGAGCTCAGATGTGGTATCAGCTCCAATAGTATTGAAAAAAAATAGGTAAATCCGAACAAAATAGGACTTAGACAATAAAATAATCTTCTGGGTGACTACAACCTGTTGCGATCAAATGAATGCATGAGTTAAAGTAAAACTGCACTGAGATTTTTAACAGGGCTCCTAACGAGACATTTTCGTCTGATACCTCCATCCACATACTTGAGAATTGCACTCTTTACAGACGTTGCCACATTTGTAAAAGTATAAACTAATTGCTTTAAAATTATAACCTTATTTTAATTAGGGAAGTAAAAATAAGCATTCCATTCACCCTTCCCCTTCTGTATAGCTTCTTCAATCATTTTCCTTCCCTTTTCGATAAATGAACCAATTATTTATTTTAACCAATAAAAAATGAGGTTATGATTTTGAAGAGATTGACAGTTTATACTTTTATATACTCCTAGTATAATTTATTCACTTGTCACGTCGACTGGTCTATACTCTTACCGTGGGTTGGATAACACACCTACTTTGAACTTGAAATTTTGATGAATGAATTAAAAACGTAAATAATACTCAGCGTTAGTCGTATTATAATGAGTAACATTGTTATATAATTACCCAGATTTAATTCTTCATTTTAATTATCATAGGCACAATGACCTAGACAACTGTAAATGATATTTCAACGCATTGAGATAACAATAAATGATTTTCTTAACAATTAACGATGCATGTTTAAGAGTTTCATTTTATTC
Source organism: Galerucella pusilla (assembly GCA_910591695.1). Lineage (NCBI taxonomy): Eukaryota > Metazoa > Arthropoda > Insecta > Coleoptera > Chrysomelidae > Galerucella > Galerucella pusilla. The sequence continues at coordinate 34,054 of CAJUYI010000954.1, read as the reverse complement.
TTTCTTTAAGAGTACCGTAAAAATATCCGGTATGATCGTTGTGGTCTATTCATTATTTTTTTCACTGTGTTGGGACAAGATTAACAAAATTAAAAAATACTAGTGCTGCCGCCGAGACGAGATATTCTCGTATGTCGTCTCGTCTCGCCCTCTGTCGACGAGACGATAGAGATATTTTCTCTGAGACGAGACGAAAGACCTAAGCGCGTTAAAATTTTGTTTGATTTTTGATATATTTGGTTTTAATCACGAGAGGAGCGAGAAGCGAGAAACATTTTATCTGGTCTAACGAGACGTCGTCTCGTTTCACGGCAACACTAACAAATACAGTAAAAATATTACGATACGATGAAGCTTTATATCACTAATTTACTTCTTTCCAAAAATAAGTTTTTTGGAAGCTATTTCACTTAGACCTTTTAAATTTGTTGGGCTCATCTCACTATTTGATTTTATTTTGTAATTTAAGCATTTGATGAGTGGATGGTTTTGGGACTACAGTTATAAATGCCAGCCTGTCGATTATTCAACAGATGCCAAAGCGTTGAGGGTAAGTGAACATTTTTTCAATTACCTTATATACTACAGCATTACTTGGTCCCGTTGCAAAAGGGTATTGTCTGAACTGCGAAACTTGTCCATGCACGTTTAAGTTAAAGCGACAGAATTGAAGATCTGATCACAGTGTCAAAATGCTGGTTATAATTAATGACAAACAACCTGAGAATAGAGCGTCCAAGAGAGGATTTTTCAAAGAGAGATCTAGTGATAAAAAATGTTAAGCGTGTTAATGAAAACCACAGCCATTAAAGCATTGAGGTCTCGTGAAGTCAGTTCCAAAATGGTGTGGGAATGCCTAGGCAAACTCAATGAACTAGTCGAGCCACCTTACTGTGGATTCCAGGGCACATTGGTATAGAAATAAATGAAATGGTAGATGAACTAGCAAAGAGGAAGAGAACCCTTTTGCGGAATCAGCTCCAATGTAACACTGAAAGATATAGGTAAAGCCGAAAAAAGAGCCATTAGACAGATCTAGTATGGCTTAGCCAATCAAATATTCTTCTGGGTGACTACAGCCTGTTGAGATCAAATGAATGCATGAGTAAAAGTAATCAAATCAAATTTCTTTTGAATTGTATATCGACCATTGCCCTAAACCTGTATCATTATTTACTTTTATGAATTGTAGATGGCGAACCTATGCTGGTGGTACTATATTTCAAAACTGACGGAATTTGCAGATACTCTATTCTTTGTACTTCGAAAAAAGACAAGTCAAGTAACGTTTCTACATGTTTATCATCACAGTTTGACACCCATTGAAACGTGGTTTCTTGTAAGGTTTCTAGCAGGTAAGTTGAAAGAAGCCTTGGAAAATAATAAGATTATCCGGTACTTCACAGGTGAATTCTTGTTTTCATTAAATTTGATAAATTTTTAGTTTTGAACAACTGGAAAAACTATGTCTATAATAATATATTCTTCATATAGGTACTTTTTGAATTAATTTCGATAAAACAAGAAATAAACTTACCTTATAAAACGCAAAATATAATTGAAACATCAAATCTAAAGTAGCATTTAGAATATTGGATAATAAATGATAAATTACAAATCGTGCAACTGATATTTTTAACAAAAATGTTTATAATATCAGGTAAGCAATGCATACATTTTGGCACTCCCAGTTTAAATATTTGTTCGGGTTAAACTAGGTCGGTTATAAAATAAAACAATAATAAAAATAAATTGTGAAACATTAAGCCACCAACGATAATAAACTGAGAAAACAACCACCAACTACGACTTAATAGCACTACAGTTAAAATATTCTTTAAAAAATTCCATTTGGATATTTTGTGTCTGGGAAATGAAGCTTCGATGAGAGCCTCTGACTTAGGGCTTAGTAGGGCTGTAGCTTAGTGAAGGCTCAAGTGTGAACTCAGATTCAGCGTCAGATTTCTGTTGTATAAAGTTGGCTCACGGTTGAGCTTCATTTAAACCTTAAGTTTAGTAAAGCCTCCAAGAGGGCAGGTTTAATGTAAGCTTAAGTACGGAACATAAATTGTTATCATGTTCCGTGGCTTAAATGTGAATGAATTGTATGCAAACATAACCTGTACCTACTTAATTTAATATTAAATTAAAATTTTGTCAAAGTTAATTATGGATATTTTAACCGTTGATGAGGATTTTTTAGAACTTATTGGAATCGTACAACATCCGAGAAGACCTCGGGTGTATAGAGAGCGTATGAATCACTTTGAATGTTGGAGAGATCATGAGTTTATTCAAAGATTTCGTCTTTCTAAAGACCAATTTACTTCATACGCATGCGTCAGTTCGAAAGAAGTTCTACCAACACTTGCAAATATAGGTTTAGTAGAGCTGCTACTGAACCATGTTTGTACAACAGGCTTAGGGTTGAGCTAAGCTTATATTTCAAGCCCAGCTCAGTTGAGCTCATTTTTAGGCTTCAAATGTACAACCGGGCATTAGTGCTTATGAACAAAAGGTTAGCTTGGGCAGTCATTTAAAAACGGGAATATAGATTCTTACAAAAAAACGGGAACTTTTTCAAAATCAAGTAATACTGGACGACCTACAGCAGTGAGTATGCTCTTCACATTTTTTATGATGGGTAGGAAGAAGATCTCTACACCCATGACCCCAAGGTCACCTGAACCAATCTTCTAAAGTTTTGTATGTAGGGATACTGATCTCCTGTATTAATTTGCATAGATTCATTAAGTAATTATTAAACTATAACAATCAATAACATAAATAGAAATCTATTGTTCAGCCAATTTTACATATATCGGCAATAACACACTTCCAACGATGAAGAGCACATGCAAGAGTTTGTGAAACATAATTTAATAATATTTCAATCTCTAGCTAGAGAAATCCGATTCTTTTATTACTCAACAATCTTCATTTACCTCCTAGCCATTGATTGCAAATATTGACAAATGCACTTGATATCCGAATTGTAATTAGTATTAGATGTTAAACAGAACCGTAGCCAGTAATATTGACTATTATAGTGGACGTAATATTTTTAATGCAGGTATCTAATCGTATATCCGGACTATGACGGTATCGTATCGAATTACAGTCGAACAAAAAGCCGACAACTATATGTGAACAGTAGAGTAAAAATTTAATGGCCAGATACTAGAAACAAAATTAACTAAGTTTGAATTAAATTTTACGAGAAAGTTTTGTTTTTGTTTCTGTTTCAGTTTGCTTAGGCTGTATACCTATTGAAATGATACCGAGTCATAGAAATAATAATTAGAGCAAATTTAGTTATAAATTGGTATAAAATATACTTAGTAGGAGCATTCAAGTGAATAAGTAATGAGACAGAAATTAACTGTATTTATTATTTTAAAGTTTAAGATAGAAAAATAATCTTCATAAAATATTAAAGTTAAGTTAGACTTATTAGGTATTGAAAAATGAGTACTTTAAATTAATAAATAAAATAAATATAAAATAAAATAATAATCATTATAACAATATAATCCTTGAAGTTGACTGAAATTTATTTTCTTATATTTTATCATGTTTATATATCTTTAGATTTCATTATTGTGTTGGCATATCACGTATTACCATCGTTGATGCATATTTGGGTCAAAATGTATTACCACGTTAAAATATTAATCCATTTAGCGAGACTAATAGAATTTAAAAAAAAGAATAAGTTCAAAAGATTCCGAATAAATAAAAGTATTGACAACATTAAATATGGTTAGCCTTTTGGGATGCAGTTTAAGAACCAAAACTATTTACCATATTCTCACCTGATCAGCATCGACACAAACATTTGCTGCAGGAAACTACAAACTTCATCAACATCAATACTATTTAGGGGCCATGAAGATTCATTCAACCTCATTACAGTGTAATTTGCAGTTCAAGGAGGGAGAATGTTTTCTGAGTAAGGTTATTGGGAATCCAATCTCAGACCGGATAGAACACAAAGCAAGTGTCTACTGGAATAAATACCAGGTTTAAGACAAATGACCTTCAAAACTCAAGGCACAAGCCTTGCTAACTATGTACAGAGAGGAGAACAGCCATAGAACAGCTCTGTAACTGGATACTGCAGGCTAAACTGTCACCGAGGCAGAATACGGATGATGTAAAACACCTAATGTCATCTTTACTCTCAAAACAGACTCTGGAGAAGGATCCGGAATAAATGGGGTACACGATCTCTCTAAGCCTAGGAAAATATGCTACTGTCTTGCTACTGATTGAGGGATTTATTGTATTTTGGAGTACACCCAAAAAACCCAAAAAATAGAGTTATGGGAAGCGTTAAGAGAAGAACTAAGTACAAATATTTTTATTTTTATTGAAATTAAAGGTGCCAATATCACTACACCAACTCTGTTTTGAAATAAGTAATACAGTTCTATGGTTATACTTTCTAACCAGTTTTATATAGTTTTTACATTAAGATCTTAAATACCAATGAAGGTTACCATGCGTTCAATTTACTATACGAATAAAAATACAGTTGGTTGTTAAATCAATAATTATAAAATATCAATGCGCCCGAAGATGTGATTTGTCAATTTATTATCTACAAATTTTTTTCCATCACTTTAATGCCTCAATAACGAAAGAGTTATTTGGGGGTGAGCCTAATAAGTCTCTATATATTTGGATAATCTTAGTAGTTAGTTACAATAATTAGTTATTAAAAAAAATTAATTGGTAATACCCAGTGAGTGAATGATTGCATTTACCTTGTTTGTGCTCACTAACCGATACCTGTGCAGTTAAATATTCAGAGCAAATCAAAGCGGTTTCTAAAACACATTACTCAATAATTTTGTTCGTATTTATTTAATCTAATTTTTATTTTTCTTTGTTTAAAAATATGCCGATGCGGTGTCGTCAAGAAGTAATATATAAATTATATTTGTTAGTAAAAAAAAGAAATATTTATGTCAAACCTAAAAACAAGTAGGGAACTTCATTTACTTACACTGAGAGTTGAATTTAAAGGTCTTCCAAATCAATTTTTACAGTTATACGAGGGCGGTTTGAGGGAAAAGACTTTTCAATGGAAAACTTATTTAACTGTGAAAAAAAATAAATTATTTTCCAACACAATCTCCTTTACCTCTTTTTTTTGTCCGAAGTCGCTTTCTACTAAGTCATTCTTTTAAGTTTGGAAATAAAAATCGGAGGGAGCCAGATCAGGTGAATATGGCAGGTGAGGCAATAAATCCTAACGCAGTTCGGCTCATTTTTCAACAACAATAGTGGACGAATGGACAGGAGCATTGTCGTGATGGAGCAAAACTCTTTTCCTTGTAATAAGTATTAAAACTAATCTATCTGTACAATTTTGACAGATGACATCAGAAGTATGGCGGAAACTAACAGTATAATCACCGTAGCGGAAACGCTGCCAACCTCTGAAAAGTCACTCTTCCGTGAAAACACCTTCGTAATATCTGTTTGTTTTGTTTTGAATCAGGCACTATACTTTAAAGCTTCTACAAACAGAACCACAAATTACTGCATAAACTTGTGACCTAAAAAATAGTAATAACAACCAATACCTTAATAGCGTTTCAGTGTTACGCCTATGCTCTCAATTTCTTTATGTTACAATTTTTTTAAGCAATTATTTAACTTACAGGAGGCCATGGAACATTCTCTAATCTAATTAACAATCTAGTGCATGTCTTCATGTATTTTTATTACATGGTTGCCGCCATGGGACCGGAATATCAGAAGTATGTTTGGTGGAAGAAGCATTTGACAACATTGCAGCTGGTAAGAGATCTTTTGTTCGTTATTTTTTTTCCGCTGCCGGTCGCCACCTAGCAGCGCACTAAATTCCAACATTTAAGCTACATCCCCAATCAATCTGCTAGCGAGGTGGCACTTCAGCACGCGTGCTGCAAAACGGATACCCATCCTCAATCCTGTCAATTCAGTCTGCCAGAATGTTATCGCACATGCGCATTTTCATTGTTATTTTAAGGTAACAAGGTAATTAAAAAGTTCAACCTGTGATTATTCTTGTAAATAAAAGTAGTTACTACTTATCAAAGACAACAAATTAATATAATTACGATATTACAAAATAATGTATGTTTGTTTACGAAAATAATAGAATAAAATAGGGTTAGGGTACCTAAATTATTTTTCCCATGATTAAATACACTTCCAAGTCGGCGCGCATGTCAGCACGAAATTGAATCGAGGATTCTTACGTTTAAACGTCATTGTCCCAGCACGCGTGCCGAAGTGCCACTTCGCTACTAAATTGATTGAGGATGGGCCTTTGTTGTTGAAGACTAGCGTCTAGGTGGTCACGCAGCATGGCTGTCGAACGAGAGCTTATTTACCCGACTAGGCACCAACCTTGTCAAATTTAATTTATTGATCTCGGCACTCCCCAAATTTAGTAGTTGGGGTGCGCATGCGTCCAAGCAGCCTTTAACCTTCTATTCGATGTGACTGAATGTGAGCAGATTGGCACAGTTGGTAGGGTACTGAGCTTACAACTCAGAGGTCGTAGGTTCGAAGCCCGGTTAGGACCTGGGTTTTTAATTTCAATTTTTAGTTTTTCATTTCTTATTTTCTTATATTTTCATACATAGTTACACGTTGATCAACCGGGTTTGGGCCTGGGTTTTCTTGTTTTTTTTTAGTTTTCTATTTCTTATTTTCTGATATTTTATACATAGTTACATTTTGATCAACATGGTTTGGGCCTGGGTTTTCTTGTGTTTTTTTAGTTTTCCATTTCTTATTTTCTGATATTTTTATACATAGTTACACTTTGATCAACCGGGATTGGTCCTGGGTTTTCATGTTTTTTTTTGTTTTCTATTTCTTATTTTCTGATATTTACATATTTACTCCAATATTGTTATGTTACTACTAAATTTGACAACGTTGGCGCCTATCGTTCATCTTCGGGAAGCATGTTGAGTGACCACCTAGACGTTAGTTTCTTGAAGTCGTGTAAGATACAAGCGATGTTGACACTTTGTGTTTAAAGTATTGAATTTGCAGAGAAATATACGATTTCTTTTTGTGCAACTAGTTTATAATTGCACTTTATTGGACTAACTATTATAGTCTTCTTATTCAATGAAACAAATTTTAACTGGGTACTTGCCATTTTTTATGTTATTTTGTTTCAGATTCAATTTGGTCTCGTTTTTGGCCACTCAGCGCAACTGGTATGGACCGATTGTGGTTACCCTAAATGGGTAGGATATTTCTTACTACTCCACTCCTCGATATTCTTTGTACTGTTCTCAAACTTCTACTACCAAACTTACAAAAATAGTAGAAAACCAAAGGAATTGAAAACCAACTAGCACAATAAGAATATTAGGTTATTGATTGTACAGTTTTTCTAGTAACAAATTTAGAATATATGAAAATAGATATTAGAGAATGAATGGATAATTGGATAAAAAAATGTTTCAAGCGTTTTGTGAATGTTTGAAATTTTCTTATATATTTGCGTGATTGTTGTGAATTTGTATTGAACTTGTAGTTTCAGTGGTGAGGTGTAATGGTCAGAGTTGATATAATTTATAATACCATTAACATGGTGTGTCAATTTTAAAACATACAAAGGACTCTATCTCGTTGACGAAATGAGATTAAAATATTTTTCACCTCGATGAACAATAGATTATTTGAACCAATTTTCAAATCTTTTTCATCAGTATTTTCGTTATATTATCTAACAAATGCATCCGAGATATTTGAAATTGCAGTACTTAGCTTTTATAATTTCAGGTGTACTTTTATAATTTTTGTTTATGCTGTTTTCAAGGTAAAGTTATTAACGCAAGAATTCTTAATTTTGAATAATATTCCATGTTCATTAGATTGGAATAATTATATAATGGTTTCTATAAATAAAATCTGGAGGAAATAACGAAATATTCAAACGTAAATATAGAAATTAGCGGTTCCGGTAGGTATTCCATAAAGGTTTCAAATTTATACTAAATCGAACACTACCTACAAAAGATATGTATTAAGAATACTATACAGTTTTTTGCTTGAGCTCTGGGTTATCCAGACTTTTGTATGGGTCTTTAGTATTGTTGTTGTTTTGGATGTTACTTTCATCACAAGTTATTCGGTCTACTATTCGTATTGGCAGATATCTCTTCTGTTCTTAAGATTCACAGTCAATTAGATGGACTTGTTCAAGAAAAACATTTTTGAGCGGTGTGAATAAAAACGAGTACGACGAGTATTTACTTACAAGTAAAGTGTAACGAGTATTTAAACTCCAAGTAAACCGATGTGAATAAAGCGTCGAGTTTACTTGTGACCGTGTACTCGTCAACCCGAGGTATACTAGCAAGTAATTACTCGCGAGACAACTGAATTCACAAAAAAGGCAAGTAAATACTTGTAGCGCCACACAGACTACGCATCATTTCCTGTTGTGACTTGTTCTGTTTTCGCCGCTAAACTAACTTTTCATCTTTTTCCGTGCAGTTAATCCTCCACCCCTTTCATCAGTGTTTTCATCAAGAAAGTGCGAAGTGAAAAAATCTACGTTTTCGCTCTCAAACCGTAATAGTCCCTTAGATAGATCAGGACTTATATCACGACGGTCTTTATAACCTTTCAAACCACGCAGGTTCATAAATGCAGCCATTTTTCGTGTACAAGTACGATTGCAAGTCTGGGGTCGGGTTGACTTGCGAAGCTTGCAAATAGACGAGTATTCACTTGCTACAGAAGTATTTACTTACGTTTATTCACACCAAAATTGGCATTTTTCCGGGTTTTACTAGCCTCTCAGGTATTTACTCGCGAGTAAGAGTAAATACTTGTTTTATTCACTTCAATTTTGGCGTTTGTTTGTTATTTTGATATGTTCAAGTATTTACTTGCCCTACTCGTTTTTATTCACACCGCTCCTAAAAATAGAAACTAAAACTCATTTTAAACAGATTCTCAAAATTTTAAATTTTTCCGCAAACGTTTAAACTCTCAAATTAAATAAAGAAATTTGATTGAACCAAAACGGGGCGTTGTTACCTGTGACGTCACACTGCATATGCTACCTAACGTTTGAAACGCCGCGAGTCGAGAGCTGTGTACTGTGTATATTGTATTGTATTTTGTGTAAGAAAAAAAACTGGTCTGTTGACTGTACCCACTGTTTCGTTATTTTATTGTGTTGTGAATGAGAAAAAAGTGGTAAATAAATACTATTTGATTCCTGACTGTCCTAGCACATCCAAGAATGCACCAGAAATATATACATTAAAACAGTGAAACAGTTAAACTAAAAACTAGAGAAGTATCGAGATTTTTTGACTGTCCCAAAAATAGAGTTACAATGCATAGTTCAAAGCTACGGTCACAGTTTTTACAAGTTAAGCTCAGAAAATAGAGCCTCTGATGATGATAAAGTAGAGGAAGAAAATTAAATGGATATCACACGAATGGAATCCATATCTCGGGAAATAGGGGTTCAAGCTTGCATTAAGGCTTATGTACCCCTACGTTCCAAAGCGATTCAATGCGGAGGCGAAGGGTTTTTTAAATGGAAAATGGCTAAAAAGAGAAAATGCACTAGCAATGAGAGATTTTTTTTTTATTATCGATACCTATCGACCATGGAGGTCATTAGCGTCATTGTGGTGTACAAAAGTTACAAAAAGAAAAATTATATAAGATTCAGAACATCGGTTGATTTAAGAAACACTTTCAAGTTTTGCACATTACATGAGAAATGAGAATGAGAATGAGAAATTGCGAATGGAAAAAGACGGAAAACCTATGAACAAAGAATTTTCAATATCCACTAGCGGTTCTTCTTCTACATTCACTCCGTCAGAATTGAGTATGTCAGATTCGAATAACTTATTTTATCTAGACACTGATAGATCAGAAAAAATAAAATAATTTATTTGATAGAAAAAAATCCAAAGCTTCATTTGGGACTTCCGAGTCATTTATTATTTGAGCTTGCTAACTAAAAAAATGTGAGCTGGACTAGCTTGATATCTTTTTAACATTAAAAAAGATCAAATTGAATTTACCTTATGGGATATTAGTAGACGAGTTTGGTGTGGTACTTTCTAGAGTATGTATCATTATGCAAAAAACTATATCGTTATTAGCGGTATATATATTAGCGGTACCTTTACCCATTTGTGCAAGTTAAGAAATCACTCTCTATTCCCCTCAGACGCAGATATAAAAATGTACAATGTATTGTTTTAAAATTTCGACTCAAAAACCAAGTGTAAAGTATTGGTTTTTATTAAAATAGTCCATCATCATAAAGATATCGACTTCAGGTGAATTTTCAGAACCTGCTTTAATAAATCCAGTATCTACTGAGTACATATTTAATAGCAAAAATCCACTTTTAAAATTTAAAGATATTGCAACGGAAACCAACTTTCTCATGTAAAACGCAGCGGTGTACAGAGCACAATATGCAATGTGATGTCACAGTCGGCTCTGTCGCTTTTTAAGGGAGATCCATTTTCAACCTCTGATATCTAAGCAGTGGGGAAAGTTCAAGAGCTGAAAATTTTACCAGTTATTTTGATGATTCAGTTTTACAAAATAACGTAAGAAAAACCGAGAAAATATTTCATTGAAAACAAGCCCAATTGTTTTCGACTAAGCAATTTTTTTTGTTTATTTTACTGGTTTATTATTCGGGACCTCTGGGCTGGAGCCCATACGTAAATCTGGACCCTATATACCAGATGTTTGGTGAGCTACGTGAATACCTATAGATTGGTGTAGTAATTGGGATTGTACTTATAGATTTCAGATTTTTTACTTTCCACAAGATAGAGTTTGTTCAATAGAGAATATTGAAAATAATTTTGATGCTCACGGGGAATATATATAGAAATTTAGGGAGATACAGGTAGTTTTAAGTTAATTTAACCTAGTCATACAGTTCTGTTTGATACAGACATAATAAAGTGGATGCATTTACCAGAACCAAACATAATTTTAACATGCTAACTACCTTATTAGTTGTTAAACGTGCCCAATATTCTTTACCAAGCTTGCGGGTGGTTAAGCACTTTGAATATAGAAGAGTGAGAATTTAACAATTTCAATCGCAGAGGAATAATAAGACTTACCTACTATTCAACTTTTCAAATCGCAGTACAAGAAAAAAACGTGTGGTATCAAATTAAAGCTCGCATTTGGTACTGCCAACAGTAATCGAGTACCAACTTTACTATTCCTTGTAATTTTATGATCTAAGGCTTAGCAAAACTTTCAATAGTGCATTGTTTAACATTTGACGTATTGCTCAGATACTTGTTTTAGGTCTTCCCCTAGCTCTGTCTCCAACTGGTGTCCATTCTGTTATTTTTCTCATTGTTTCATCACTTTTTCTATAAATGTGTCCGTACCATCCCAGTCTGCGTGCTTTTATATATTTCACAATGTCTTCCCCATTATTTTTTTGTACAATTTCATAATTCTGCATTCTCCTTCTCCCGTTTTAACTAGTCCAAAAATTTTTCTCATAATTTTTCTCTCGATTATCATTAATTTATTTTCTTGTCTTTTTTTTGTCAGATTCGCTATTTCAGCGCCATAGGTCACCGCTGGTCGGATCGCTGCCTTGTATATTTTAATTTTTGTGTTTTCACTAATTCTCTTATTTTGAAGGTATCGTCTGTATTTGAAGAAAGCTCTATGTCCAGCTTGTATCCGCTGATCTATTTCTGATGTTCTATCGTTATCTCCTTTTAAGTAGATGTCATCTGCATACGCTAAGATTTATGTCAATTTTGATATTATGGTACCTCTTAAACCAACAGCTTTAATGACACTATCCAATGCAATATTGAAAAAAGTTGTAGACATTGTATCTCCTTGCCTCACACCGCTATTAAATTCAAATTCTTTTGTTTGTCCTTTTTCTGTCCTCACTCTTGCTGTCGATCGTTCCATAGTCATATTAATTAGTCTTCTCATTTTACTCGATATACAATGTTTTTCAAATCTTCTTTAAGAGTCTCCCTGTTTATACTATCGAAAGCCTGCTTAAAGTCTATAAATAGTATATTCTGATCAATGTTAAATTCATAACTTTTTTCAATAATTTGTGTCATTATGTGAATTGGGTCCATTGTTGAGTTTCCTTTCCTGAATCCATATTGATAATCACCTATTTTTCCATCTATCTTGTCTCTTAGTCTTTCGTTTAAAATTGTTGTGAAAATTTTATAAGTAGAGTTTAATAGTGTTATTCCTCTGTAGTTGGAACATTCCAGCGTGTCCCCTTTCTTATGGATCGGTATAATTACTCCTGTTTTCCATTCCGCTGGCATCTTCTCTTTTTTCCATATTTCGTTCACTAATTTGAATAAAATTTCTTTGAGCATGGTTCCTCAAAAAAAAGAAAGTTTACTTTGATCAAATCAACGTTTTTGTTTTTTAAAAATGAAGCATAGAAGTACCAGCATGGCATTTTATAACTCTTAGGATCAATCCGATTCCTAACACAGTTATTAATATCAATAAGCTTTTAGTGAGTTCACTTATTCAAGGTTTCAAGAAGAAAAGAGCTGATGCTTAAGGGTTCATCCAGTTAATATCAATTTGTTTTAATCTACATATACCATACTGTAGGTATTTATACACTTGCATTTTGGTAGACATTTCTGGCTTTCCAAAAGAATGAATGATACCTTTTGAAACAGAGCCTGTTAATTTTTAAGGTTTGAAACTGTCGTTTTGATTAAATTAGCTAGATCTCTTGATTTCTTTCTTTGTTCTTAGCTTCTTATAGATACTATTGATTTAATTACCCACGAAAAGTTTTTAGTTCTTGATGCATACGATACATCTATGCTTCAATCCAAGAAATATGAGTGCTCGCCCCTTGTATGTTTCCAATTTTTTAAAGGGTATGGATCTATTCAACCCCGATCGATAGCTATTATTATCATTCAACAAAAATGATATTGTGGGTTAATAAAAAAATCCTGTTTTATATTCAAATTTTATTTTCTCTATATTATTTTATCGATATTTACCATTAAGACAGTGAATTTGCTCAATACTTTGTATAATCTTAAATAAAATATTTATAAGTAATGTAATTTATTTTATTTAAAACGACTACCTTTGTGCTGCGAATAATCCAAAACGTAACATTAATTCTGAGTGGATGTCAAGTAAATTGAATAAATAAATAGATAATTTTATTCACAATCTTTATTTAAATGGTGAGTATAAAAATACATTGGTACAATAAGGTACAACAATAGATATCGATTATACCCAAAAACAATTTAAAATTGTAAAAGTTTAAATTCATTAAAATGTCAACAACTGTTATTATTTTTTTTTCAACTATGCGCTAATCAATTTTATACTTCTGACGCTTCCAGAACTAAAACATGGAATAAATATTATATAAAAAAATACAATTAACAATATAATTATAGATATTAACAATAGCACCTAATTAATGGAAAATTAATCAGAGGTTTCTTATACTGAGAAGAATGATTGGAGAAAAACTTAGTCCGCGTGAAAACTAAGAAAAATCAAAGAACTGCTACTGTGATTTTGGCGGCGGACAAGCGGTTCTTTGAATTTTTTTTATTCTTAGACAGAGAATAGATTTCCCATCTATTTTCTCCGTGTTCATATATAATATAATAACCCAACAAAATATCACACTTATACAAATTCCGAAATAGTTTTTGAATATTAATTTATCCGATAATAACTTGCCAAAATATTAACAATAAACCACAGAAACTAGTTCATTCTTTAACAAAAGAAAACCTCGAGAAAATTATCTGTGACATAATAAGTACTGGAATGTTTCAAATATAAGATGAAGTTTTCTTCGTTTAACAGTTTTAATCAAATTTTAACTTTCTTCTTTGATTTTCTGTAAATTCTTTAGAACTCTCCATTGGCAAGTTGAGCTACAGATTAGTAAAATAATGAATAAAATAATCAATCAAATAAATATCCGTAGCCACTATAAGAGTATTGCTTTTAATGTACAAGTTTTTCTATATCTAAGCTTCTAGATTTAAAAAAGAATAACAAAATAATATTTTTTGAGAACAGATTTTTATCATATTGCTCTTTCGATACTGTGTGTTTTTTATTCAACGACTTGTGGACAGTTTTCTTTATATAACAATATTGAAACGTTGATTCGGATTTATTTTATATTAGAAATGATTTAACTAAATTATTTATGAATAATAAATAAAAAATAGCTACTTCTACTAACATTTTAACAATTCTAAAAGGCACTTACAACAGTGAGAGAAATATCAATTAAAATCGAAAACAATTTTTGTACATAGGTACAACACTAATTAAAAGCATGATTGAAGTGTATGCTATTTTACTTATTGACTTGGTAGAATGGCACTATATTTAGACAAAAACCAGGGACCGGGGTCTTGACCGAGGAAGTAGAGCTTTAATAGAGAACTGATATTTTGTCTCCGTCAAAGAAATGACAAAGTAAACAAGAAAGTTAAAGTCTTAGGAAGCTCTACACTCTCTCGGTCAATAATCTGGTCTCAGGTTGCCTGGTTGCATATATTTGATTTAAATATAAGTAACCAATTGCTTTTTATTGAATGGAAAAATGGAATTTGACGAGTGGCTAATTGAATACAGGTTTAATGGCAATTCGACAAAGTTTAGTTAAAATATAAACATAATAATAAATCGATTATACAGAAATAATCAGTGTATAGAGAGGTGAGTAAGGATACTTTTTGTGCAAAGCTTTTTAGTAAATTGAATATTATTACTGTTGAATACTTTGGTTTTGACTGAACAAAAACTGATAGGATATGGAAATTGATCGTCTAAAAACTAATAACAAAAGAGCTGGAAAAAGTTGTTATTTATAATAGATACCTTATTTACTTAGTAAGGAGAAACGTTATAACTATTTTTGTTTGGATCTATTGGATAAGATAAATTCAAATTACTATCAATATTATTTTTTGTGTAAATGATCACCGGTCTGTACCCTTTTTGTCAAATTACCTAACAATAGAAAAGCAAATGATCCAAAATATACAAACCATGTAAAAATAAGTATACCCACCTAACCCCTAAAAATATTATTTTACAATAATGGAAAGAATTCACAGTCGTTTTAAAATTGACGTTATTTTATGTGTCATTTAAAGACTGACAAACTACAGTTTATGCAGTGACGAACTAAATAAGCAAATACATTGAGAGAACCTGCAGCATGCAACAATACCCACCATTGTAACTACACAAAAATATTCAATCTAGTATATATTTTCTAGCAGCACGTACATGTTTAACATTATCCAGACTATAAGACAAGACTGCTAAAGGTAGAAAAACAGCCTACAGGAAGCTGTATAATTTTCAGTCTGGAGTTCATTGGGATACAAAAGAAACGGACTCACTTCAATATATTATTTCTCGACATTTTCTTCAGGCACAAATTTCAAGGTTATGGACAAAATGAGCAGAAGCAGGAAGACAATGACAAAGAAGAAAGGCTAATGCCAGTCATAAAAGTTAGCAAGTATTTGACAAGTAACAGTAGTGAGTAAATATTGGATTGATCTGTTTAGCAGAAATCCAAAATACATGACAGGGAATAGTTTAAATCAGACAATATGATCTTAATAATCTGAGGAGCTAGCAGGTCTCACACAATCAAAGATTCTTCTGGGTGACTAGAACCTGTTAATGAATGCATAAGTCAAAGTAAGACTGCACTAAGAGTTTTAACAGAAATCCTAACGGGACATTGTCGCCTGAAAGAGCACCTCCATCCACATACTATCGAATTGCACAGCAATTAAGAATCCTAGTGCATAGCACCTGGGAGATTACTGGATAGAAGAGGGACATTAACCTAAGTTGAAGCCTGCAGATATCCTAAAACTGCTGAGGGAAATAAAACTAAAGGAGCTACTAGTCACTGAGACTCTCCTTAGAAACTAAATAGAAGTTTGGGAGCACAATAGATCTTTTAGGTCTTAGTGAATATCACCCCAAAATCCAAAATACATACATAGGTACATAATAATCTGAGGATGTCTGATGTAAAAAAAATCTTAAAAAGATTCAGTATCAAGTAGCAAGAGATTAATAAAATGAGCAATATCACATGAAAAATAATGTAAGAGAAAAGAGAAAGATTCACAAAAGAATTATTATTGCACTTAATCAGAAGTCGTAAAAAAATATAATCAATAGAATAGAATTTATAATTTGAGAACAATTTTAAGCGTTATAGGTACATATCTTGTAGTTTCATTCAAATATGCAAATTTTACAACCAAGATTAAGGTCGTAGAGTTTATGATAAAAATAAATATGCGCTAAAGCCTTTTATGTAAAATTTGGCTCTTCAAAAAGTTGGCAAGCGAACATAAAAGCTGAAGTAGGAAGCGTGTTTGAAGCCAACATTACTTCACTTTAAAAAAGATAAGATGAAAAATGTTTAGCCACATTATTGTGCTATTAGAAAATAAACTAGTTTCCATCTAATTCATCAATTAAATAACGCCAAACAATATTGTAACAGTAACAACAGTGTACAGTGTGTGACAAAAAATCTATATGCATAATTAGGTTTATGTACATCTGAATATTTATTCTGCACGTAACGCTGTTGAACAAATTATAATGATAGACTTGTAGTCACCAACTGAACACACTCTGAATTTTTGAACACAGTTGTTTATCAGGTGCTTGCTGTTTCATTGAAAAACTGTTTCCATTTTCCCTAAAATTAATCGTCATTCACCACAATTAAATTAAGTAAATTGTCCATTTCATTGGAATTATCTAAAATAGAACTAATAACAACTAATATCACTATCATTTTATCCTCATGTGGATATCTGATGTTCCGCTTATGTAATATTCACTAACATTGCTGATTCCAGTTTTATTAACGCCATTTTGACTGGCGTGACCGTTGGTGTAGCCATTCAAGTGGCCATTTTGTTTCTTAGCGGAAGCTATTGCTTGTTGCTTTTTCTTCTCTTGATTAAGTTTTATCCTACTGTAAGTTTGGTTGTAGAATTCTTTGAAAAGGAAGAAGAACATGACGGCATGCATTCCGATCCACCAAACGAAAGCTCTTGGGTAGTTACAATCGATGAAGAGTAGTTGAAAGGCGTGTATCATAATAGCCACAAATTGCACCTGGAATTGGGTAAATTTATATTAAATAAAATTACTGTTGAAGTGTTGAGGCATACTTACCATTTGTAATGTTGTGAGGTACTTCTTCCACCAGAGGTACTTCTGCATATGTGGTCCCATAGCAGATAGCATGTAGTACGTATACATTAATATGTGAACAAACGTGTTTATGAATCCAAAGAAAGTACTGTGACCACCTAAAACAAGAAATTAAAATAAAATATGTATTATATCTTTTTTGAGTACCAAACTGGAAACGCTACAAGAGCTGGAAGTCATAATAGATTGTCCTTGGCCTGCGTACCAGGCCACTCAGATCACAAGGGCAATGGAGAGCAGACTCACTAGCCCGAGAAGGGGCGCGATGT
>CAJUYI010000954.1:0-16456 GCA_910591695.1 Galerucella pusilla | reverse complement strand
GCGACGGCCTGACTAGGCTAAGGTTCTCGACGATAAGGGGGGAAATACCACAAGCCTACCAATACTGAGGTATGACATTCGAAGTCTAGTAATAAGAACGGGTCTGGACAAGGAGCTCTAGAATAACAGGAGGGCACACACAATAGATATGTAAAGGTTGTAGTGGAGATGCTCTTAAAAGCATAATCACCATATATATCTTAAATATTAGTGAAAAAAGATGCAAAATTTACAAAACTTTCAAACCAGCCAATTTCTTATTGGATATTAATCTAATTCTTACCGGGTGTATATTTAACGCCGAACCATACCGACATTGGCATAATACCGTGGTGGATCACATGGAGAGTTGACACATGATTGTTTTTCTTTCTTAGTATAAAAAATATCTGGAAAATAAAGTAGATTAAATAATTTTTTTAGAAAAACAATAATAACAATGCTCACTTTATAGAAAATATTTTGGTTTTGAATAATAAAACCTTTTCGTATGGAAAGTAAAAACTAAAACTAAGTTTGGCAACATGCAGTCAGAATGGTGACGAATCTAAAGCTTCCAGAAAAACAGAAGCTGGAATCTTCGCTATCGATACCTAAGTGCAACCGATCTTGTGAAAAGACAGACAGACAGATAGCAGCAACGAACACACAAAGCAAAATGGCTGAGGTGCCGAGGACTTGAAACATTGAATCAATCATGTTTGAACTAAATCAACACAATTTTTATATCCACGTAAACGTTCATACTTATTATACTTACAGTATCAAAAAACTCTGTGAATTTTGAGAAGTAATACCACCATGATGCGTGCACCATCTAAAAAATGTTGGTGTTAATAAAAAAAACACAATAAATGTATGAGAAAACTTACACGTATTGTACTGGGTTTATTAGAATAATCTACTGGCTGACATCTAAAACTATATTCACCTGTGAACCAACCTGAGATTCCTATCTAAAAAAATAAAAATAAATGTACAATATTTTGACATACATACACATCTTGGTGTGAAAAATGAACTTACTTGATAAAAAAGCCATATACTAAATACGACTTGAGCGAAATTGTAATAAATTAATGTATTTTTTAAGTCGAAAGGTTTCCTATTTTCCATTAATTTAGGTCCTAATACCTGAAAGAAAAAAAATTCAAGTTTTATAGTTCAACATTGGTCAAGTCAAAATGCAGTAACATCTAGTTGTAGCGTGGTAGATTATAGAATATAGATGATGGAAAAAGTTGTTTGGCATTAAATTTTCTCAATTAATTATATAAAAATGAGGTAAAAATTTTCATGGTATCGAAAAATAATTCGAAAATGCTAGGATCGACTTTTTGCAGATTGTTAGAAAAGTTGTTGATTGGTAGATAATATGTTTGATTGTGTGGTAATTAGTCCGTAATTAGTTATAAACAATTATTAAACCAATTGAATAACTAGAGAAATACTGTCGGGATTAAATATTTGACTTTAATTGGTCATTGGTCAGCTGGTTGACAGTTTAGCATTAACCATGAAAAGGGTAATTTTTCACCTGTTCCTCCCACCCCTTCTAAGGTCAACACTTCCAAAGTTGTATTATCGGATTTGACACACCCTCCTCAACAAAATTCAATTTACATTAATTGGCCGCCATTATTATCGAATTAATTAGCCTCTGGATTGTAAAACCATATAAATAATTACCTTAACTATAAATACATATGAAAGACATATTCCTAACGTTGGAAAAGGACTTGACATTAAGAACCAATCGGCAGTTCTAGGATCTGTAACAAAAAAGTATTATGATAATAACAAGTTGAAAAAAATTAGTATCAAGTATTATTTCTTATAGTGAGTGAATTTTATTATCAGCCATATGTGCCTTTACTAAATTCGATTTCCTCAATTTCCCATCAATTAACGAATATAAAATTTGAATGAAAATTCTGCTAATATCTTATTAAAGTTTCGATATTCTCTTGTAGGCCCTTGCAAAGCTAGGATCTGTAACTGCATTCACTGGTCCTGGACCAGTATTTGGGATGTTATAAACTGCTACACGTGGTTGTACATCTCGGTGGATTCAGTCGTACTGGAGACACATACCGAAGCAGGAATAGGTACAGCAAACTCCTGGTGAAAAAACTGTCGGAGACGCTGACCAATGATATATTAAACCACAGCAGGGGCCAGATAAGGAGAGTGACGAGCTTACTCACCGGTCACTGTACCCTAAGAAAGAAGATGTGTACAATTGGCATCAATAGGGATGAATCTATCTGTCGGTTGTGCATGGAAGAGGAGGAAACAGCCTCTCACATTATCTTCGTTTGTGAAGCATTATCTCCCTGGAGATATAGACTCCTAGGACTAGAGTATCCAAGGGAGGATTTCTCCAAGAAGGACCTAGTAATAAGACTGTTGAGCCTGATAAGGGTCACTGGTCTCTTCACATAAACGGCACAACCAAGAGCACAAAGAGCCTAAAGGCTGAGGTGCCGAGGACTCTAAGCCTCTGATTGATGGTGCCGATCCTATCCATGCTCCACGCAACTGGCTTATTAGAATTTGACAAAATTAATACTGCTGATGTGTTCTGACGAGATCTTAACCTGAAAAAATTAAATGTGTATTCCTATTCTCTGTTAAGATATGAGATAAAAAGTGTATTTAGTATAACTCACAAAATAACGAGTTTTAAGAAAAATTTTAACTAGGTATTAAACGTTTTTCTTAGTGATTTCCATTTCTCTAATCTTAACATTTGTAATTCTGAACACAGGAGATGATATACATAAAACTGGAGAAAAATGAGTATTTATTTCTCCTCTATAAAATTTAATTTGCTGTTTAAATTTGCTTAAAAACTCAATGTTTTTTATCGCAACCTTCTAAACTTAGTTTAAAAAAATTAATATAAATTTTTTATACCAAACTTGTTTTTTGTTAATTTGCATGTTTTATGAATTTTTACACGTGTCGGTATATTTTATTTGTTTAATGGAATTTGGTCTATTGCTCGTTATTGAATAACTTTTGTTCTATGAGTCCTTTTACTGAGCTCTTTTACAATTACATCAACTTTTCAATAAAAAATACCAAAAAACTGTCAAGAAACAGTGAATCTTTTCGTGGCTATTATATTGTACACGATGTCACATTGATAATAAATGGTTTATGTAGGCATCGCTAGTTTAGGTTCGTTGAACTTCAAAAATGAAAAAACAGGTATACCGATATAATAGAGTCATATTTTAAAATATTTTAAAAACGTCAGAATATTTTAAAAACGTTTAAAATTATCGTATGGTAGGTACTCACCTTGATATTTATTTAAATAATTATTGACGCCCCTATAAATATCCGTTACAACAGCCATTGTTGATTAATCTGTAACAAAATATTTCAATTATTGTCAATCTCCAAAATTAGTTTGATTATTGTGTATATATTTTATATTTATAAACAAGACATTTCGGAGATGGTAGAGATCCAGTGCCCTATTCAACTGGGATTAATTCAAAAGGGGGAGAATAATGAATAAAAATGCAAAAGCTAAGAACCTAAAAACAAAGAAAATATCTTTTCAATAGGTTTTTACCATTAAAACATATGCAGAGCAATTTATATAATAATAATTAGGATTTTAGTAGAAAACTTTGTACAGAAAATTATCGTATATTATCCAAAATTTATAATAAAAATACACAAACATAAAGTTATGGCCACGTTTTTTCTTATTTTCATATGTTATGAATATTTGGTTAGATTTTAAGAATTTAGGTAGTAATTTTAATATTTTTCATAAAAAAATAGCAGACTTAAATCAAGCAAATCCTGGATCTATTGGAAAAAATGTATATAAAAAAATAATATGGAAATAAACAAAAATTGGAAAAAGGAAAGAACAGGAGATTCCTACATGTTTGTAAGCAAATATCCATCAACATTTCCTTTTGTTTTCCCTCCATAAATTCTTTATAACTTTAGGATAGTTCACAAAACTCGTGCATGAGGAAAATAGCATGTCAGTAATTGGGCAGATAAGTCTAAAATAATAATGAAATTCATATATGTAGTTACCTACGTACTTCTGGAAATCATTTTTACTTTGCGTGATTGTTAGTATGCTCCAGCAAATTATTTATTAAAACAAGCAGAAAACTTTTCTTTTCCCCCGTGACCTTTTAACATGATGGATTTCTTGTTCCACCTGTATTTTTCCTTTATCGTTCAATACGAAAATATTATTTCATTTGCCTTTGGAATAGTTACTTCCCTTGGAATAACAAATGTTACACTGAAGCAAACATGACCTTATTCATTGTCTAACAGATCTACTAATAGTCTGAACACAACAACAAGAAGTGAAGCCCGGACAAAATCCTTTGATGTTGAAGTGCAAAAAATAAACAACCTTGAAGGTGACAGCTAACTTTGGCATGCACTGAGAAAAAGTAATTTAGCATAAAGTTGTGTTTTATCATTAAACTACCCAATTATATTTAGCATCCTTAGTAGTTAATTGTAAAAGTCGTATATAGCAGATTTTAGACATTCTAGAATAATCCATTCAAGCATGACTGTATTTTTTGGCAAATTAAAAATTAATTAGTTATCTCGGCAATTAATAGTTTATCTTTATAGATCATACAATAGTGAATGTTTTTCATAAAAATTTTAGTGTTAATAGTTTAATAAAGTGATAAAAAACTAGATTACATAACATGCAATGAAATTTAATAAAAAACAGTTTTGGTGTCGATTTATTACTGTTTTTGGCTACACAATTGAAAGAATAAATTATTGAAATAAATATAGTTGCTATGCTCAATCCACTAAGGTATTTCTATAGATTAAGACTTGGAAATAATGCCATTCAATGGTACACAGACGGCTCGAAAGCAATAGAAGAAACTGGGATAGGAGTATTCGGGCCAGGAACCAAACACTCTGAAAGCTTGGGGAAAACTCCAAGTATCTTTTAAGCAGAATTCCACGCCATAAGAAAGTGCACCCAGTTCAATATTGATAAAGGATACAGAAGACAAAGGATTATCATAATGTCGGATAGTCAAGCAGCCATTGAAGCACTGAGATCTTGTGTAATCAGTTCCAAAATGGTGTGCAAATGCCTAGACAAACTTAATGTACTAGGCGAGAACAACATATTCACCTTACTATGGATTCCAGGACACACTGGAATAGGAGGAAATGAAATAGCACATGAACTAGAAAAGAAGGAGACTGAAATATCTTTCTGGGGGCCTGAACCCTTTTGCGGAATCAGCCCCAATGTAATATTGGAAGAAATAAGTAAAGCCGAGAAAAAGAGAAGATCTGACCATTGGAAAGATCTAATGGGGCTTACACAATCAAAGACTCTTCTGGGTGACTACAACCTGTTGAGATCAAGTGAATGCATAAGTCAAAGTAAAACTGCGCTTAGAGTTTTAACAGGGATCCTAACGGGACATTGTCGCCTGAATGGGCACCTAAAAAAGCTCAAAATAAAGGAGGAAGAAGAATGTAGATTTTGTGGCATGGAAGAAGAAGCCTCCATCCACATACTTTCCAACTGCACAGCACTTCAGAATCCTAGAGCACAGCACCTGGGAGATTACTGGATAGAAGAGGAACATTTACCTAAGTTGAAACCTGCAGACATCCTAAAACTCCTCCAGGAAACTAAGTAGAAGTAAGGGGGCACAATAGATATCAGTGAATGTCACCCCGAAATACATACATACATAGATTAAGGATGTTTAGGAGGTCGGAGATTTTACATTTGGCTTGTGAAGGTGGAGGTGGAGGTGCTGGCAAAATAGAGATCTATTAAGCTTGGAAGTTAGGAATACAAACTCTAATTTGAGTCGGCACACTATGAGAGAAACCTAAGCTTTGAAGCTATTAGTCACGTGTACCTAATTTTTGATTGCTGCCTGTTTTTAAACATGTGGTAGGAATTGACAGAAGACATTGATATAACCCAAGAAATACTGTATTTGATAGACATAGTGTTTTTCTTGAAAAAAAATGACTTTGATAGTTGTCTTAATTGTGTCATCTGCAATTTATCAAACTTTACGAAATATGGTCGGTATATCAAGTAATAATTATGTTGTTTAAATGATGGAAACGTTTTAAAAGCTATCGAGTTAATTGAAAAATGGAAAAAATTATAACATCATATCAAGTTAGTGATATCATAGCAACAACACTAAGATTATATCTTAAAAACAAATATTCCATTATGGAGTGAATTTCAGTTATTTCCTGTAATATTCACTGACCAATACAATGACGGGAAGTATTTCATCAGTGGGATGTTATTTAACGTAATTACCTGCAGTTATTGTTAATTACAGTCACTAGCAAAATCAGTTAATTTGCATTTAATCTAAAAACGACTACATGGAAAATTCAGAAAATGTAAATAATACATAATCCTATCGACTCTTGATGTTTTAATCAATCCAACTTAATTAACCAGTTTGATAATAATTCAATTACATTACAGTAGCTGTTGTGAATAATAAATGTTTTTACAACATACCGAAAAAAATTGGCACAACCACGTCAACTGCACCTCAAACACCGACTGCTACGATTACCGCGTATCAATAACACTATTTTAAATAATTATTAAGTAACTTCATAATTACTGAAAATGATAAGCTTAATAGGTTGAACTTCATTTAACCGAATGTAAAAAAATACAGGTGCTGGAATCTCAAAGGATTGCATAAGATTGAAAATTTGGAACTGGCTAGATAAAAAGCACCAATTCAAATGGAGATTGACAAAAGTTCATTGGGTTATTTAAAATTGGTAACAAACATTTGAAGACAGTTCCCGACTTGGCCAGTCGACACTGTAGATACCTATTATTAGAGAAGAATTAGGAGGGTTAAGACATTAAAGCGATTTTGAAAGAACGACAGGAAAGAGAAGTCGGTTAGAGCTCTGAAGCGGAGCGGCGGTCAGTAGGTAGACCACCAAAGAGATACGAAAGTAGGAGCTCAACATCACAGAAAGAGTACAGAAGAAGGCGGATTGAGCAGAACGTGAAGAATAAGCTTCTCACTGATTTTCAATACTTTTTACAAGTACTACCTATTACTATTTTTGAAAACAACACTGAATCAAAATCAGCGCACAGTATAGACTCACAGAATAGTTGTTTATGTAACAAGTTGTGGGAAATCGAGGCTGGTGAAACGAACACCTGATGAGGTGGGAGAGACAAGTGAGTGGAGCGATACTGGGGTGAAAAGGAAGGAGGTATCGCCTCTGGAGAATAAAGAGCAGAAGAGGAAACAGAAGGAGAAAGGAAGGGAGTAAGTGAAGAGTGGAAAAGAGGAAGAGAGGGAGAGTGTAGAGAGATTGAAGATGGTAAGGCGACTGGAGAAGAGGGTGAAAAGGCTGGAAGAGCAGAAGTCAGTGGCTAAGGAGCGGGTCAGGGAATTAGAGAGGTTGAGGAGAGGGGAATGTAGGAAGGAGAGAATGCAAACACGATTGGAGGAGGGGAAAAGAGACTGGGATGGATGGAAGGAGATTGGAGAGGACTGGGAGGATGAAAAGATGGAGGGAATAGAAGTGAAGGTGGGAAATCCAATGTTAGGGGATGAAAAGATAAAAGTGGTATGAGTGACTAAGGAAGACAGTGGAATGGAGAAGGGGATACAGAAGATGTTTAGGGAGCGGTACTCGATGCTTGTTGAAAAAGGAGATGAAATGGAGTGGGTTAAGGAGGTACGCACTACGGAAAGAAAAAGTACAAAGGTGAACGCGGAGGAGTTGATCTGTCGGATGGAGGGTGATTGTAGGGATGGGAAGAAGGTGTTTGATATGATGAGTCGACTGTTTGAAGAAGTGGGGAGCAAGGTCAGCGTTGGGCTACACAGGCTTGAGCATGTGGAGATGGAGGTGCTGAGGAAGATGATCGCGTGGTTCAGAGCAGATGGGACGAAGGCAATTTATACAGATGGGGAAAATGAAAAGGAGGTTAGGAATGAGGCGGTAATCCTGAAGGATATTGGATAAGTCAATCAGGAGGGGATAGAAAAGATTAAGAAGGGTTTGAGAGAGATAGAAGGAAAGTGGGTGGATAGACTTGGAGTCTCAAGGAACAGGGAGGTGGTAATAGAGGCAAAGAAAGGTTTTGAGGTCAGAGGAATTCCGAGGGATGTGGAAAGGGTAACAGGAGCTAGAGTGGTGGAAGCGGGAAGGACAACAAAAACCATTAAGATGGTGGGAATAGATCAGTGGAGTGAAGATGGAGTGGTGAGAAAGAAAATAGAAGAATTGATTGGGGAAGGGACAAGGGTGATGAAAGTTGTGAGAGAGAGAGGAATGGCATGAAAATGGCGGTGGTGAGGATGGAATGTGAGAAAGCGGAAGCTTTACTAGCAAAACGGGAGATTAAGCTGGACCTTAATAGGGTGAATATTATAGAGGGGAGACGGGAGGGCAGATGTTTTGGATGTGGAGTGAAGGGCCACATGTAGCAGGATGTAAGACAAGGAGAGTGGAGAAGATTAGGGAATGCTGGGCACATGGCCAGAGACTGTCGGCAAGCCTTCCTTTTGTGGGGTATGCGGGGAAAGGGGACACAAGGCAGGGGAGGCAGATTGTAGTAGGGGACGGAAGGAAGTAGATGTAGACGGAGATGGAAAGAATGGAAGATACCCTCTGGAACCCTCAGAGGGGACGAGTCTGAGCAAGTAGGAGGAAGGAGAAAGCAGACAGCGGGAAGAAAAAATTTAGAGGATAGATGGAGGATGTTACAGATGAATCTAGTGGAGAGCATGATTGTGAAAGAGAAGGCATGTGAGAGGTAGGAGTGATAGAAGGGAGTAGATGACGGAGAGTGTGTGAGGGACCGCCGCCCGCCTTGAAGTATGCTAGGGTAGTGATTCCGAGGCGGGAGTAACGGCGAGCTTGAGGTGGGTTTGGTTGGTAGGCATTCCCTTGGGGATGAGTCCAGCACTGTCTGTTCAGAAGTTCAATATCCCACTAGGACATTTTCGGAATATTTTGTTATTTTATTTTTCCTACACCATTCTTCAAGCAAATTGTATCTTGTTTCGTGAATATTCACAGATTTTTGTGGCAAAAAAGCATTCTGTGCTACGTCTAATATGTTTGGTAGTGTATTTGCGAAATCATTTTCTGAGAGATCGTCAAAGGAATCCATCTTTTTAAATACTGTTCATTATACCTACCTATATTTTTATAAGACTAGGTATATCAACATAAAAATTGGAAAGTATAACGCACTCGAAAGTGTGTCTGAAGTACGTACTTTACACACGGTAGTAGAAAAAATATTCAACGTATTTTTTGCTCTGTAAAATTTCAAATTGTTCCAATTTTTTAAATGTATATTTCAACCCAATTTTACTGTTAGCCTTATCTTCGGTGATAATAATATCAACGTCACCCACTGTCAGATATGTCAGTCAATTACTAGAAATGTATTTTCAACAGTTTATCTACAGCCTCAAGGCTACTTTTAATCCGAGCTATGTTGAGCTAAAAGCCGATAATATTGAAAAATGTATAGGTACTATTTAAACATTATTGGGGAAATAAAACAACTTATTTATCGTTGTAGGATGTACACCTATTAGCAAACAATTATTCTTCGAAGTAAAACCAAAACGGAGCCACTAAATTTTTGGTAAAGGTAAGCTTCAAATAATTACAAAAAATATTATTGTTTTCTTATAATTTTCAACCAATCGCAACTTCCTTTTTAGTTAGGCTACCTTGTAAAACTTGATAATACACTGGCCAACAAAAAATTTGACACATTTTCAAATATATAATTAATGTAATGCTTCTGGCTTTAGTCACACTTTCGCACTAGACCAGCTTTGTCTGTGCGTATTATCTGTTTGATTTTTTCAGTTACCAAGTTCTGGAATAGAAATAGCAATCATTTGTAATATAAATTAGATAAAAAGTGTTAGGTAAACATAAAATGTGAACTAAAATTGTAAATATAAATTAATGGTTTCAGTGTTTATGTGAATTATAGTTTATTCTGAAATTTCTGAGATCTTTATGGAAACATTAAAATTGAATTGATTTATTATTTTTCAAATTGACGTTGGCAACTTTTAAAAGCCAATACTTGTTTTCACTTATTTACACGAGAGCTTTTTTTTGTCGAAGTAAACTTGACATGTATCGATAAGAATTTCGTTGCCAGGCAATTTAACGAAAAAAACTGCCTCTTAAAAAAATACGAGTCCGTAGGACGAGTAATTTTTTTGGCAGTTTTTTGAGTTGAATTACCCAATGGCAACAAAACTCCAATTATAAATGTTCAACTTCGACTCAAAAAAAGCTAGAGTGTAATTCGGTAAGACAATTTAATGAATATGTAAACCAATAAATTATTAAAAAATGAGATGTAAATTAGTGTGAGAAAAATTGACACAACGTCATCAAAATAGTAATTTACGTTAAAAGACCGGAAAGTAGTGTTTTTCAGGTCGAGACAAGCAGATTCCAGTCCTGGAAGCTTGGTGAGACCTGAAAAACAATTATTTTCGGGTGCGTGACGTAAAATTTTTTTTTTTTAAGACGGACACTTCGATATACATTTAATTCTTTATTTTACAAAACTAAAACCAGATAAAATAATAAGTTTTACATAAACGACAAATTAAAAATCAACGAACTATCATCACTCGACAATATATCGAAACGTTGTTACCATAGTAACGAAATCAAGGTAGATTGTATTATAAAAGAGCAATTAGAAAAATGAAAACAAAATGGTCGTCAGGGACCGGCAAAAGCTTTTTTCTACTACCGTGTGTAAAGTACGTACTTTAGACACATTTTCGAGTGCGTATAATAAACGGATATTAAATCTAAGATTTTTTTATAAATTGGAGATAGAAACCTATAGAATTCGGTAAAGTAACCTAATAATTATTGAATACTGGAAATAATACGGTAAATAGGCATAAGTTGGCGGTGAGTGACTGACACTTCTTTGTGAATTGAATCTGACATTCAAAAATTCAAATTGAGATCTTCCGACTATACACCTAGGGTAAGCAATTGTATTTTATATTTAAGAATTGAATATTTTTAGAAAACTATGATGTTATTTTAGATTATTATAAAAATAAAGATGGATTCCTCTGACGATCTCTCAGATTACTTGGCAAATACACCACCAAATAATGTACAATGGGTCACATGTGGCCTAAGTGCTGTGAGCCTACACTCACCCTCCCTACTCTACAGATACTCTACACCACCAAATATATTAGATGTGGCACAGAATGCTGCGGATGATTTACTGTCCCAAAAATTCATGAGTATTTACGAAAAAAATATATCTTATTAGAAATTAATAATAGCGTTAAAGATTCTTCTAAAGAAAAATTCAACTTACTTTACGCACTAGTGCGTAAAGCAAATTACTATTAAACTTTTGTATTTTAATTAAATATTCGCTAGTAGAGAACATATTGTATGCAATTCGACTCATGTGAGTGACAATATTCACATTCGTCAAAAAAAGGCTACTTTACACACTAGTTACATAAATAACTATTTTCTACACCCACATGTATATTATCCATTTCCTGCACAGTTTAGAGAATGGAAATATGGGCTATATCGGTTAACTGAACGTATATGATTTCACATAAGTACATCCTAGAACGTATATGAAAACCACCAATCAGCATTCGCGTTTAGTACTCGTCACTCATCTTTTTTTCAATTTAGAAACGTCAAAATAACTTGTCAAAAAAAGTCTCTTCCAGAAGCACTGGATCAAGAATATTTATTTATAAAAATAAACCTTATAAATTAATAACAAATACTAAAAACAGAATAAAATGGGTATTTAAGGAACTACCGATGGACGTCAGTTCTTATGAAAGTATGTAATACTTCTGAGGTTTACTTGGAATGAATATCGGTAGCCGAGTGGTTAACATACCAGACTCTCAAGCGGTAGACCCGATTCCGCGGTAGACTCGATTCCGCGTGAAGAAATTTTTTTTCAATTGTTAATTTTATTTTTAAATAATTATTCTGTTCAATATTGATAACTACAACAGGCAGACGCTTGAAATATTTAGCAGAATATTCATTATTATAAATAAAGGTACAGTACCCTTCTTGCGGGAGTCCGACTGGCAACATCTATTTATAACAGCATCGCATATTTAAAAAGGGAAACCGTAATGGTTTATCACAAAAAATTAGTGAAGACATAAAATTGAATTGGTACGATTATGAATAAAATTGTTGAAAATTTTTAATTATTATTTATTTTACAGTTTATTCAAATGATTATTTTCTAGATTTTTTCTTGAATGGGTCGTAGAAAAAATATACTGTTCGACTCGTGTGCATTGTCCATATCCACACTAGTTGCACAAACTACTATTTCCGGTCCCTAGCGTCCATTTTCCGGTCTAGATCGGCAAAACGTTATTTTCTGGACGAAAAATTGTCCAGAGAGTGTATATTTTCTGGTCGGTCTTAAAAAAAGTTGTTTACAATGCTGCTTGTCATGCTTTCAAAAGTTAGGTTCCGTTTTTGTCGCTGGAAAAGTGAGGGCAAACTTTTTTCGCGGCTTATGGGATTTTTTATACATGAATTAAATTGTCATCGCAAAATAAGTCGCAAATTAAGTATTGTCCAATACCTATGCCAGCGCGAGCTGCAAAATTAAGAGGTGGCAGAGTCAAAATTCGGAAATAGCACTTCAAAATCTATAAAATTAACAATTTTTAGAACTCCCGAAAAATTTTCCAGGTAACCATTATTTCTCGAACCAAAAGACTGTATTAATGAATAAATATAAAATAATATAAGGACATCACTCGATAGTTTTATCATTATTCATGTACCTACCCGATAATAGGTACAACCGAACGGTTTCGAATACTGTTGTCTTCCCTATGTTAACCTATTTATCTCTTAGCCAGATGACATAATAAACGAGTTAAAATTAGGCAACCACATTCAAATCGATCAAGGTGTACACGAAGCGTTTGTCATTGATGATAATTTTTTAAATTGCTCATTATACTCACTTTCGTAGTGAAAGCGTTACCGAACTATAAAAACTGTTAATGCCACGATATTTTACAACAATGTCATAATATTTTAACAATTAGTTATTAATAAGTTGGGGTTGTATTAATCATAATTAAAGAAATAAAATCTGTAGAAATCGTGAAGTCTGTCAACATTTAGACCAATGAACTAGGACATTAAAGGAACCAGTTTGGCCAGCGCATTAATGTAAATAAATAAACGTCTAAAATTAACAATGTTCGCTAAGTGCATTCTTTTGAATCTCATCTCAGATGTTTGTTTGTGCGCATTACTGACGACGCCCACTAAAAATTTATTTGGCATAACACGACGCCGCGCATTAGTGAGAGCGCACCTCATGGACACGAAAAGCGTCAATTGTCAAGGTGGAGACTAAAAATATCCACCAATAAAAGTTTCTTAGACTCTTTTTAATATAAACCACATGATTTATAAGCTGAATATACTGAAGCTCAAAATGCGAAACTATCGGGACTCGAACCCGATATCCCTCAGTTATGAAGCTCTTACGAAACTCAAGCACTACGGACGGATCCTACACGTATTCTGTTCGGTATCATAATCTGCCATTAAGCTAGAGCTACATTGAAATAATTTGATATTGTATAA
The DNA here is from genome assembly GCA_910591695.1 of Galerucella pusilla. NCBI lineage: Eukaryota > Metazoa > Arthropoda > Insecta > Coleoptera > Chrysomelidae > Galerucella > Galerucella pusilla. The sequence goes on along the minus strand of CAJUYI010000954.1, from coordinate 2,752 downwards.
TGGCAAGCGGCTTATACTTAACTGGTTGGAGCGCAAGCGGCTTATACTTAACTGGTTGGAGCAAGTTGCCAAAAAAACGTCTAAAAATTTATACAGCAATGTAAATACACGTTTTTTAATAAATGTGTTACAAAAGGAGAACGTGTCGTCAATAAATCTACGTATTACAATAGTTATATTTTGGTAATTTTTCAAGTTGCAGACCTCACAGTTTCGTTATACAGCAGCTCGCCAGTAAAGAGAAGATGCTATTGCTTTATATTTTTAAAAGCTGGTATAATGAAACTTAAACATTGGCAGCGACGATGGACTTTTGGATGGTGAATTGTGTGAAATGTTAACTTCCTATGAAGTTAGGGCCTCCTATAACAGCGAATCTCAACAGGTATACTAATGGCTCTAAAACAGACTCTGGAGTAGGAGCCGGAATATATGGGGTGCAAGAGAAGATTACGATCTCTCTAAGCATAGGGATCATGCTACTGTCTTTCAAGCAGAGGTACTACTACTACTAAATGTGCAGGCGAGCCTTGTCCTAGACAAACTCAAGCCAAGGTTCCGGCACTGAGGCCACTGGCGGGCTCATTGTGCCATTCCTGCTACCTAGACATCCATGAAGCCGAGCCCTTCAATAAAGGCCACAACCTTTTCCAGTGGATGTCTGCTTGTGTCCCCAGGGGCCATAACAGGGACTCCGAAGATTCGCCTGCGTAGTACAGCCCAGTGTGGACACTCTAAGAGAACATGGACTGACGTTTCGCCAGTCATGCCGCAACCCCTACATAGGGAACTTTCCTCTACTCCTAAGTTGTGGAGGTGTTTCCTCATACAGCAGTGCCCTGATAGGAGTCCTGCTATCTTCCTCATCCTACTCCTTGGTAGTTCAGTAGCTGTCCTAGCGTGTCTATCAGTCCATCCCTTCAGTAGAAGTTTGGATTGTCTAGGACCCTCAGAGCATTCCAATGAGCGAGGTACTGATTCCTCATCCACTTCTTCGTCTCCTTGCGTATTTTTTGTTTTGTTAGACCAAGGGTCTGGCCCGGTCCGCAGAAAGGAGCTGCTGCCCCTTCCGCAGCCAGTGCATCCGCCATCTCGTTGCCTTCAAAACCAGAGTGGACTGGAATCCATTCTAGCGACACCACGTTCCACCTTGCAAGATTAGCAAGTCGTTCTCGACATTCGTTAGCAAGTCCTGAATTGCTGGTATACCCACTCAGGGCTTTAATTGCTGCCTGACTGTCGGAGTATACGGCTATGCGTCGATTCACATAACCTCTGTCTAGGTTTATCTGCGCACATTCCAAGATAGCATATATCTCGGCCTGGTATGCAGATACACCATCACCCAATGGTACACAAACTTGTGTTCTTGGGTTCCTGGAGTAAATTCCAGCCCCTGCTCTATCACCGGAGCATGAGCCATCTGTGTACCAGACGGTCCCATTAGGCTGTGTATTCCTCTCTTTTTCACAGGACTCTCTATCCCGGATCATGGCCCTGTATGGGGTAGCGAGGTAGTACTTACTGGCAGAGGTAATGGCGGTGCAATGCTGTGCAGAAGAGTTAATGAGACAGGAGGTGGATAACCAAAGAATCGTCATCTACTCCGTTAGCCAAGCAGCACTTAAGGCGATACGTGGGAGTGTTGCAAGGCCCTCAACAGACTGGGTAGTCATAATAGAGTGAACCTAGCCTGGGTACCAGGCCACCAAGGAATAAAGGGCAATGAAAAGGCCGATGAATTAGCCAAGCAGGGACCAACAGAGGTCATGATAGGGCTAGAACCTTCCTGTGGAATTGCTAAATGCCCAAGTAAAGAGAGCATTCACAAAAGGATAAACAGCTAGGCGTTGCGCTGGTGGTATGAAACTCCAGGACAAAGGCACGCAAAATTATTCCTTAAAAGCCATTCGTCCAAACTGTCACACGACCTACTATGTCAAAGTCGAGAAACGACGAGGATGATGGTTGGAATGCTGACCGGACATTGTAGGCTGAGGAAACAAATTCACACAATTGGCCTAGCAGATGACAGCATATGAAAGGTTCTGCCAGGAAGAAGACGAAACCGCGGAGCACATACTCTGTGAGTGCGAAGGCCTAGCAAGGGTGCGGTTTCACTTACTCGGAGAAGAAAAACCGAGGGCAGAGAGCTACGAAAGGGAGGCGGTATCCAGGCTATTAAGTCTAATAAAAAGACTAAAGCTAGATATTGAGCTTTAAATATGGCGAACATCACAATAGATCTGCAAAGGTCGCAGTGGGATAGGACAAAGAGCCTCTAGTGCCGCCGGCCCAGCGAGAGCTCCGACACTCCAGCAGCAAATGAATAGTCAGTTAAGTGAATAGCAGGTTTCGAACAGTTCTCTCGGTAATTTCACCACCAAACCCATTTTTTGCATGAAGTTATTTCAAACTACTCGATGTTTAATTCAAATCGTGTACACGTATAATGTTTAAACTATAATATTTACATATGGCTACTATTACAATGCGAAAGATTTACTATACCTGCCAAAACTATAAAGTCAATGTTTAATGTACATAATACGTTGATTTTATGATGAAATTGTATTAATTCATTATGTAAACTATGTTACGACACTGTTAGTGACAGTGCTTAAAATTGTACGATATGAATTTTTCTCAGCGCTCGACCTTGACCTCAAAACTCAGCATTTTTACGTGGATTTTCAGTATCGGTCTAGCTCGTTTCAAATATTTTCCGTTTTTGGTAACGCTATTGTTTACC
>CAJUYI010000953.1:48998-79697 GCA_910591695.1 Galerucella pusilla | reverse complement strand
TTTATTTTTATGATTACACAAGGAAAAATACAAGGGTTATTTTTGACGACAAACATAAATAAAAATAATATTAATAATAATAATAATAATAATAATAATTGTCTTTATTATTTTCAAAATATAAATGTTTTACAATAGAATAAAATGTAAAAACAGATTCACTAATTGAAAATAATAGGCGAAGTTCAGCTTTTATGAGGCATTAAGCACCATAAAAGTTGCTCTACCACTTAACCTTAAGGAGTGTACATGCTTAAATTGATGAAGAAAATAATAAAAATAAAAATAAAAAAAAATACAAAAATACAAAAATACAAAAATACAAAAATACAAAAATTCAAAAGTTGGTATCTAGACTGGGTTTAGGATTTATAGCTTACTCTATTATGGCGAAACAAAGTACCAGGTAATAGCCGCTTCAAATTTACCAAATAAAGCAAATCGAACAAATACATTACACAACACTCTAACTGTAATCACAAGGCTCTAAATAAAACGTAACAAATATTACACTTTTCGCTTGGAACTTAAACACGGCGCACTCTGTACTAAAATTAAAATTCTGATCGGAATTTCCCGGAAGCCTTGAAATCCCTAACATGTTTAACCAAGTTCACTCTAAATGTATGGTAAGAATTGTAGTTGAGATACCTCCCAGGGCTACCTAATTTTTCATACCAATCAATAATAATCACATTTTCAGGTGTTCTGGTGAAAAAGTATCAAGAAAAGGCACAGTCAAGAGTAAACTGGATATAGGGATCATAGCTGTTGGGTCGAATTGGACTGCAGGTTCGCTTTCAGTACCTCAAACTACATACAGAAAACCTCTGCTAGATGGTAAATTCGAGTTTCAAACTTGGCAAATACCACAAAAATAATAAAAAAAAACGTTTTTTCCAACCAATTTTCCGCTATAAAAGAAAAATAAGGACAAATATTTCCTTCATGATGCGTAAAAAATCCCATGAGAGGAGTGCAATTATCGATTGATTACAGCGGTAACTGCACTGTAGAAACCGAAAGAGCACTGCGATATTTGCATTGTTCACGTATCCACGGTAATCCCATTGTGAATCCATGATAGTTAAAAATAAAATCAGTTTGACAAGTCATGTCGAAATTATTTTTTTCTAAAACTGTTGAAAAATGGACCCTTTTTATGTAACATTTTTGTTGAGTAACTGGATGCATTACACAAAACAAGCCACGCCCCGTGTGTAATGGATTCATTACACACGAATATGGCCAATCACCGTCAAAGAATGCCATTACACACGACTAAGTCAATCAGCGTCGCAGTGCAATGTTTGAATCAGATTCGCCATGAAATGTCATAATTTGACTTTTATAGTACCAATACCTTCCTACCGGAGGTGATTTGGAGCGGACTTTTTGTTAGAATGATGGATTCAGAAAGTGAAAACGAATTCAATTGCACTCCACCAGAAGTTCTCCAAGCTGTCAGTTTAAGTACAATTAGCCTTTTGCCGGAAAAATCTAAAAAAAGGTATGAAATGGTTTACCAGATATTCATGGATTGGCGAAACGCGAAACATGTAAATTCGTTTTCGGAGAATGTACTGCTAGCCTATTTTGGCGAATTAGCAGTTAAATATTAAGCTTCCTCCTTGTGGTCACAGTATTCCATACTTAGAAGCACAATTTCAATAAAAAATTATGTGAATATTGAAAAATATCCGAAATTACGAGCATTTCTGAAAAGGAAATCCGATGGATATATACCAAAGGAAGCGAAGTTATTCACTGCTGATGAAATCAACCAGTTCATCACTGCAGTTAGATTTCTCTGTGGCTTAGTTGTTAAAGTGCCTGGAGAGCGAGAGAGAGATCGCGGTATCGAATCCCACCGCTGTATCAAGTTTTTTTTATTTGTTATATACTACAAATTATTACAAATTTATTTGTACGGAGCCCTTCGTGCGCGAGTCCGACTCGCACTTGCCTGGTTATTTTTCTTTTTTTTTTCCAAGAATTGATTAAAACGGCACGGAGGATGGAAATCATCATCGGTTGCAGAAGGATATATTGACGATTCCCTGAAAAACAAGATGGATACGGCACAAAAAATTGTGGACTGAATTGGATGTTCATCTTCAAATCCGAGGTCTGAAAACATCGAAAATAATACCTCCACTACTTCAAAAATTAATAACTTAAATCTGGAATCTTCCTCTACTCCCTGTATAAATATATCCAATTGCGCAAATTTCACCCTCAATATTGTAAACAATAAATGAGTTTTCATTATAGCTTTCAAAATAGAATTGTTTGACATAAACCATTAAGTTTTTTCAATAAAATATTCTCTAAATATCTCGTTCGTTTGAATTGAATGGTGAACACTCAGTCATAGAAAAAGTATAGTATTCTACTTTCGTGTAATGCCTATTACTCACTCGAATGATTACGCCGTTCGCCTGCGGCTCACGTCGCAAACTTCATTCTCATGAGTAATAGCCATCATTACACGCTCGTTGAATAATATACTATTATAAATGTCTCGTGTCGGAAAATAAAGTGATGAAAAGCGAACCAAAGAACACCAAACACCACAGACAATACGTGTGGCGACAGTTTTTTGTGCTGAAAAAAAATATACATTGGATTAAACAACACAAATCAAATAGTTATGAAAAAATCGTATTTTTGGGTCTTTTTATTTTGTTTGTACCAAACAGCATGTTTTAAAATGGATATTTTTTATTAAAAAAAAGAAATAGGAATTTAATATTCAAACCAATATTTGTATTCGTGAAATATTCCCCCGAATTACACTCGTGCATCAAAATAACCAAATAATTTTGCATTCGAGCGTGTTGTCTTGGAAAAACTACATTTGGTCATTTTCATATTTTGTTAAAAGACCCCTCCACCTTTCTCCAAAATATGAAAATGAACTCATGCAGTTTTTAGACAACACGCTGTCATGCAAAATTATCGGTAATTTTGATGCACTTGTGAAATTACTTCCGATAAGTTGAATCAAACTGAAAATTCGTATTCGGCTGGTGTAAATAGATGAGAAAAATGTATTTCCAGTACAAGATTATTCCGAGAACTTACTACTAAATATTGATAATTTGTCAAAAAAAACGTCCATTTTTCGGATTTACTGATCAATACTCCGCAATTTGAAGAAAACTCAGGCCGGATTCGTTTTCAGCGAGCCAAAATACATAGGAATACATATTGTGTCGCTGACCTTACTTCGTTTTATTTTGTGTGCCGGTGTTATCTTTTAAATTTCATCATTACCACTTGGATTCAATGACAAACGAATAAAGTTTGTCGATTAAATATTATTGTTTGATTAAATTTCAGAAATATGATTGTACTCATTTACAATGACAACTAAACTCTCATTACTTATAATTATCATATTACAACAAACAAACAAAGCCTTGCTCATGCAATTTCGCACGTTTCATATTCTTAAATGGAACATATCCTTAAAGCATTCCCTTGTAACCTCAATAATCATAATTTGTTAATTAGAACGAATTATAAGTTTGTTGTTTTGTGTGCAAATTCAGCCCATAACTTCCTACTCTAATCCTTGAAACGAAATTATTATTTCGCTAAAGAACATTGGCGGAGATAAAGAGGCAAAAACCCATATAATATACAGGACGATATAGGTACACGATGAGCTTAAACTATAATATTGAAGACACAGGTTCTATGAGAATTGGCATAATTGGAGAACAAGTTATAGCGAGTTCATAGAAAATATTTTTACGTATAGTTAGCCTCAAACTAGATATCGTTTCCGCTTTAACCGTTCATAAAATTAATGGGCCAATTGCAATAAATTATATGGCTGCTGAAGAAAAGATCGCCAGTGGCGTACTATTTGGAATTATTTAAAAAATAATCAAGTTCACAAATATCTATTTTATCATACATTTATATTTATTTATACTATTTCTATAAACTTATTTCCTTCTTCCTACTAAATAAGATATTATCAAATACTATTGATCGTCACTCGACTGTTGTGGGTATCATTACACGTAATATTCTTTTAAGAAGGTCGTTCGTAAATGGTCGTATGTAGAGGATTGCCGGCAAGTGAAGACGATATACTTTGAGACAAAGTATACATGTCACTTTCGGTTATATCAAAAGACGAGAGCTTATTTTCCCGACTCGATTCCAACGTTGCCAAATTTAGTAGTGACATAACAATATTGAAGTAAATATGTAAATATCAGAAAATAATAAATAGAAAACTAAAAAAACAAGAAAACCGAGGCCCAAACCCCGTTGATCAAAGTATAACTATATATGAAAATATCAGTAAATAAAAAATAAAAAAACTAAAAAAAAACCAGGTCCTAACCGGGTTCCGGGCCTACGACCTCTGAGTTGTAAGCTCAGTACCCTATCAACTGTGCCAATCTGCTCACATTCAGTCACATCGAATAGAAGGTTAAAGGCTGCTTGGACGCATGCGCACCTCAACTACTAAATTTGACGAGGAGGGAAGATTGGATTCGGGAAAATAAGCTCTCGTTATCAAAAGTGAACGTAATAACACCAAGTTTATTTACTATTTCAAAAAGTGACAGTACCGCGAAAACCATTTATACTTTTGGGTTTGAGCCGAAAAAGAAGAGTGAGTGACAAATGACAAGTTCCATGCGGTTAGCAAACAGTGCAATTTTATCTTCTATTTCACCATCTAAATTTCATTATTTTGTATCAATAAAAACAGTCCACAGTTTTGAATTTATTATTCAGTAACTAGCAAACAAGTGTTCTATTAACTTTTCGGATTTTACATTGAATTTGAATACCTAACGTGGCCATTTATTAGTGTTTTTATAGCGGAACCTTTGCGAAATTTAGTAGGAGAAATTTATTTCACTGAGTATTTTTTTGAAATTTTGATTATGAGAACAATAATGTAAATGTCGGTTATAGATGTCAAGTACGAATGGAGCTTGTCATATGGTTTGTGGAAGTTAGTATTTGTAATCAAAATAGGATAGGAAGGAATAGTGTATTGACCTTGAATGAAGTATTTAGTTTATAGTGATAAATGCATGCAGGAACATAAAGTAGACTCTAAATGCATGCAGGAACATAAAGTAGACTCCGTTGCACATAAGAAGAACCCACCAGAAGTTTAAGAGCGCTTTCAGACGAGACACTTTGTGGCCGGCTACTAGTGTCTGAAAATAATTGCGCGGCTACAAAGTGTCTCGTCTTAAAGCGCTCTAAAAGTTGCAGTCGTATGCACGAAGAAGCTGCACATGCAATATCTGAACATCAATATCAGTCAAAGCCTATATATTACGCCCATCAAGTTATTTATTTTTTTAAATGAAACTAACTGTTGTTAAAGAATTCCACTTTAATGAAAAAATATATATGAATTATTTTAATAATCATTCCGATATCTAAACTATCAATTAATTTTGCTAGGCTTTAAGCTTCTTTTTTATTTTTTGAGCTCATACTTATAGTTCAAACCCCGTGATGCGACTATGGTATGAATACATTTATATATGTGTATCTTCCAATGATTTTAACTTTCAGGTTGGGACAATTTCATAAACTACCGCTTCTTGACGTATGTAATTTATTCACCACACTTCACAACATCCAAAATTTGCTCTTTTTCCACTTATATACCAAAATAGTAGTTTTCCTAACTAGTGCGGGAAGTGACACTTCTCCGCATGCTATTGCAAAAGGTCGAACGACGTTTTAGTGGAGTTCGGCCAGCAGTCGCCTGAGGAAAAGTCACTTTACGCACGTGTTGGTACTAGTGCGGGAAATTGACACTTTCGAAACTAAAATGTTTGCGGGAAAATGGGTTAAAACGCACAGTTGTGTAAAAATATTCATAAGGAGCTAAGCACGTGTATATATGCATACATGGGCGTACCCTTTTAGGAAGAAAGCAATTAAGAATATCATTAGTGGAATAGAACAAGAAAACTTTAATAAAAACACCAAAGTATTTTATCGCAAAATAGACAACCAAACTAAAACATAAGAAAGTAGAACAGCCGGAATGAAAAATGAAGAACGAGAAATCTGTATGTTCCTTGTGGTGTATCCATTATTCTTCTTGTGAATTTTTGGGGAAATCAAACCAAAACCTTTTAAAAATTTCAATTCAATATTTTGGTAGCGTTCCAGTAACCGTTACAAATAATGAAGTTTTTAATAAAATTCTGGTCCCTATCTGACACTACGAAAAAGTTTGACAACTAGTCAGTCATTTGAGGGTGTAACTCGGTAGGTTGAACCATTGTTATACATATTATGTTTATGTATATTGATAAATTCTTAGGATACTATAGAACCAAACAAAATTTCAATGTCGAAATATTTTATTACTCAACATATTCTCCTCTTAATTGGATAAATTTATTACAGCGAACCTGCAACGTCTCTAGACCTTTCAAAAAAATGCTCCGCAAACCAGACATCCACAGCTTTTATTACCTCCTCGTTGGAAGAAAATTCACGACCTTTCAAACTTTTTTCAGTTGAGGAAAAAGATGATAGTCGGACGGAGCCAAATCTGGTGAATAAGGGGGATGTTCTAGTAATTCAAACCCTAAATTACGAATTTTTTGCATGGCAGCATGAGATTTGTGTGCAGGGGCGTTGTCCTGCAAAAACAAAACAATTTTTTCCCGTAGAGTGGTCAGTAATGTCTAATAGTAATCTCTGGTTTTTTATTATTTTATTATATTAAATGACAACCTCGTCATATTTTCCATTTAAATTCTATAAAACGCGTGTAATCATAATCAGTCCATGAAGAACGAAATGTAAAGTGACCCAAGTGTCAAGGGTCTGCTGAATAAGGTTATTATTTCAGGAAAAAACGTGTGTGTAAACTAAATATGAAAGCCTGGTTTTATGAAAAAATAGTTCAAGGCTGACATACATATAAAATATTTTGTAGCGGCTATTATGTTACTCTTATCTCATTGTTGTCTACAATTCTGTAGCACTTATAATGGGAAAATGCTGATAACAAAAGTAACGCCTAATAATTTTTTTATTGTGGCTGTTAATTTTCCTCGATAACGTCCCACTTAATAATAAAGTGCTACAAAATATATTTTCATATTAATTAATTTTTTTTTCTTATGTTTCAACGTTAAACCGCTTTTTGATTGAAATGGGGTAAGAGCGATATAAATTTCGTACTTTTTTCATATCGTCCCTCTTTATAACATCCCTCTGTTTTATTATACAAGGTGTCCATCTATAAATTGACACATTTTAACAACTTATAACTCGAGAACGGAAAAAGATATCGACATGCGGTTTTCACTAAACTTCCTAAATTTACTTCTAGTTTCTGTTGACATTGTTGCCGCATGTAATTTTTTTCTGGAAATTGACGAAAAAAAAATTAAGGTTTTTGAATCAAAATTGTGATCTTAGATTAAATAGGACACCCTGTAATTCTTAAAACCTTTGAAAATACCATTTCATCTTCTATCCAAAAATGTATACATTGTTGGCATTCACCCACGTTTTTAGGGAATAATTTACTTTTTCATGAAACCACTTCCAAATCTAAAGGACCACGTTCTAACAACTTAAAACTATAGAATGAGACAAGGTATTGAAAACAGGTTTTACTGAAATTTGTTTTAATTTGTAACTAACGTGGTTGCCAAGTCTCAAACGTCTGAAAGTTTCTTTAAAAATTTAATTTTTCAAATTCATATTGAGGGCTTCTTGCGAACAAAACTCCTATTTCTAATAATTATTTGCAAACCTTCATCCATAAATTATCATTTAAAGGATTATCGTAAGCATTTACAGTACACATTTTCTATTTAATGTTCTCATTTTTGTAAATTGACTCACCCAGCTGAGCATAGAATATGAATGACTTAATAAATGATATTAATTTATCAAGGGTGCTGTGTAACGCAAATCGAGTTGACAGAAGTGTCAGATTAGCAATAATTTTAGTGCAAGAGAAAGCTGGTACTAAAAAAAATGTTTACCAAAACCGAAAAAGCCCGGTGCGTTTTAGTGTTTAATGAAAGTAAATCAATTACGCATACACAAAGAAGATTTAGAAACATTTTTGAAAAAAATCCGCCTACTAGAAATTCTATTATAAGCTGGGTAAGTCAGTTTACAGAAACAGGAACATTGGAGAGAAAAGAAAGACACATTCAAAACGCTCAAGATATTCTTTTAAATGATGTTTTACAGTTAAGAGAGATTTTAGAAAGAAATAATAATAAAATATCTATTAGAAAAATCGCTCAACCCTTACATATGTCAAAGAGTAAGGTGCATAAGCTTTTAAAGATAATCAAGTTTAAAGCGTATAAGATTCAGACTTTCCAAAAAATTGAGAATCATGCAATCGAAAAGAGATTGTTCATGTGTGAGATGTTATTAGATTTGTTTAGAAATCAACCAAACGTAAATTTAATAATGTCAGATGAAGCAAACATAACTGTAGGATTTGGGGTGATGAAAATCCTAGAGCATTCAACGAGTTTGAAAGAGATTCCCCCAAGGTAAATTTGTGGTGTGGTGTCTCCAAAACAAAAATTTATGGACCATTCTTTTTCCAAGAACAAACAGTAAATGGGAACAATTATACGGATATGCTAGAACTCTTTTTCTATCCTCAACTACAACAAGAAGGTATACTAAATGATGTAGGTATATTTCCAGCAAGATGGTGCTCCACCGCATTACTCTTTAATAGCGAGGAATTCTTTGAATATAACCTTTGGAGACAAGTGGATAGGTCGAGCTGGTCCTATTGAATGGGCTCCCTATTCTCCAGACTTGACTGTACCGGATTTTTTTGTATGGGGTTACATTAAGGACAGATGCTACGATCCAACACCTTCAAATTTAGCAGAACTGAGGAATAACATAATCAATGTGTTTCATGTAATTACTCCAGAAATGCTCCAAAATGCATTTACACATTTTTTATTGCGCTTACATACATGTATTGAACAAAATGGAGGTCATATTCAACAATTACTCTATTAATATATGTTTTGTTTTTTATTTTTAAGTAAAACCTGTTTTCAATACCTTGTCTAATTCTATAGTTTTAAGTTGTTAGAATGTGGTCCTTTAGATTTGGAAATGGTTTCATGAAAAAGTAAATTATTCCCTAAAAACGTGGGTGAATGCCAACAATGTATACATTTTTGGATGGAAGAAGAAAGGGTCTTTTCAAAGGTTTTAAGAATTACAGGGTGTCCTATTTAATCTAAGATCACAATTTTGGTTAAAAAACCTTAATTTTTTTTTTTCGTCAATGTCCAGAAAAAAATTACATGCGGCAACAATGTCAACAGAAACTAGAAGTAAATTTAGGAAGTTTAGTGAAAACCGCATGTCGATATCTTTTTCCGTTCTCGAGTTATAAGTTGTTAAAATGTGTCAATTTATAGATGGACACCTTGTAATTCCCAACATTTGTGAAATTTAACAATGTTAGCAAGCCCATGTTACCACCAATTGGATTAAATGCAGATTTTTATTCAACAACACAAGCAGTGGCGGCTCGTGGTGAAAATTTTAAGATGCTTTGCAATTTGTGAAAAAAAGGTTCACCTTGTGGACTTTACTTACGCATTTGGTCTGTTCTTTAAGCTGTAGCTTGCGATCGCATTTTATTTTTAATGAAAGAAAATATTTTGGTTAGGCTGTTAGGTTTGAGAGCTCTGCAGCGCTTATGTACTAACCGCCACTGAGCCCAAGGAGTAGCTATTAAAGTGTTTTAGGTAGGATGTGTTTAAGTATTCTGAATAATTCAAGATTTTGCCAGGGTGCGTGAATTTGGAAATACGAACTTGACATTCTGCAAGGTTGAAATTGAACTTATTTCATAAAATCTCTGCTATAATACGAGTAATATGTAATATTATTAACCTATGTCAATAATGGACAAATTCAAATATTTTGAGAATTCAGGTAGTAGTTCAACAAAAAAATGTGCAACATAATTTTATATACCCAGGAGATTGTCATTAACATATTTGCTGCTTGAAATTACCTATAAAATAAAATTACTTGAATACAAATGCCATTAGTCTAAAATTCGCGCTAAACCAAAAATGACTGATGACATAACGAGTACGTTCAATATATATCGAAAACTGACAGTGTTCTTGTCAGTCAGACGACGGAGTAAACGCTTCTCGTTGTGCGTTTGTGAATTATTTTTAATGTTTGTCTTAAATTTGGCTAGTAGTGGATAAAAATGTATATACACCATGGTGTTTAAGACATTTATAAACCTCGCACCTTATTCCGCTCGGTCAATAATCATAGTCTTCACCCCCTCGGTGTATAATATACTATTTCTGTGAAGCAATCAATATTTTCAGAGAATTCGGATTCAATAGAGATGATGTCCGAATCTGTAAGCCTTTCTTGTATAATCTTCCATCCACTGAAAATGTTTTCGCCTGAAGCCCCTTGGCCAGGTAAGGTTTGAGAAAATTAACCCTCCGGAGGTGACGTACGGTCTGTGAGACCGATGACTATGACAAATTTACCTAGTTACACCCACGATAGGCCGGACGATCAATGCGCCCGAGTACATGTGTTAAATTCACCTATCTATCGCCTTGCTACGACTCAGTTTTGTTTGAAGTGTCTTAGACGTAAAACAAGTGTCACGGTCTCTCAGACCGTACGTCACTCAAGTCGTAAACGGTACTATAGACCGAAAGGTAGTATTAAAATTTTTGTGAATTTCAACTTATTATAGACTTTATTCAGGAAAATGAGTTACGAAAAAAACCAAGCCTGGTTGCAGCAACTTGTCGATGAACTTGTGCCAGATACAGAAGAAGGAAATACATTTCAATATGACGACAACAGTGATGATAACGAGTATGACCATATTGAACAAAGAAATGAAGATTCTGGAAGCGAACAGGAGTTTGGTGATACAAATATAACCTCAGAAATCGAAGAAGAAGTCTCTGGTAGAGAACAGAATGAAGAAGGTGAAACTAAAGTACACAAAGCTAAACAAAAGTCCAAGCAATCTGGTATGTTTTATACTGGTAAAGATAAAACCTTCTTGTGGAGAAAACATTGCCCACCAAATAATTTGCGAACCTATAGGGCTAAAACAAAAAACATTATTACTCAATTACCTGGTCCAAAACCTCCCACCCGAAATTTGATCGATCCTGTGGAAATCCGGAAAACTTTCTTCGATGAACCTGTTATTGAAACTATTGTGAAATATACAAATCAACACATCCAACAATTTGCAGCTATAAAATATACCAGAGAAACTTATACAAGACCCACTGATGCCATGGAAGTGGAAGCGTTGATAGGCTTGTTGTATCTGGCTGGAGTGAAAAAGATGAATAGACTGAATTGTGATGAACTTTTTAGTACGGCTGGGGATTCACCGGAACTGTTTCGCTTGACGATATCACAGCAACGTTTCATGTTTCTTCTAAGACATATTAGATTTGATGATCATGAAACAAGAGATGCTAGAAAAGCTTTAGATAAACTGGCTCCAATCCGTGACGTTTTCAATCAAATAAATGAAAACTGCAAAAAAAAATTTAGTCTTTCTCATCACACAACCATAGACGAAATGTTAGTGGCATTTCGGGGAAAGTGCTCATTTAGACAATACATACCATCGAAACCGGCTAAGTATGGGGTTAAAATATTTGCATTAGCAGATGCCATTATGTTTTATACGACAAATATGGAAGTCTATCTCGGCAAGCAGCCCAAGGATTCCCCATACTCAGTTAGCAACTCCGCCATTGATGTAATGAATAGGCTCGTTGAGCCCATTAGCGACTACTGGTTCACTAGTGTGGATCTATGTGAAAAATTACTAATTGAGCACAAGTTAACTCTTCTAGGAACAATTCGCAAAAACAAGCGACAGCTACCAGCCACAATTTATTGTAGGCCAAGATCGACCCATTCTATCAAGTATGTTCGCATTCAGGGAAAATTGTACTTTGGTATCACATGTCCCGAAACCTAAGAAAAATGTGTTATTGATATCTTCTATGCACGATGATGATGAAATTCATGAAATCACTCAAAAGCCTGTAATGATCATGGATTATAACAAAACAAAGATAGGCGTTGATATGGTGGATCAATTATCGTCAAACTATAATGTAGCACGCAATACCAGAAGATGGCCTATGGTTGTGTTTTATGCTATGCTAAATGTGACTGGAATTAATTCGTTTATAATTCTCAAATGTAATCAAGAAGAAGATGAAATGTATATCAGGAGGAAGTTTTTGACAAATATGTCCATTGGCCTTACAAAAAATAATATGATAAGAAGGCAAGCTGATCATCATATTCCTCGCCACATTCGAGACACAATTCAAGAAATGTGGAAACTTCCAATAATTGAATTTAAGAAAAACAACGATCCAGCATGTACCGGGCGTTGTCAAGTTTGCACATCTAAACAAAATAGGAAAACTAAATATTATTGCACAGTCTGCAATAAGTTTCTCTGTCTGCAACATGCAAACATTATTTGCAGTCATTGCTCTGAGGAAAGACTATGAAAATGTTGTTTTAAGTCAACTTGGAAAGTGAACTCTTTATTTGTTCCGTTTTTTCATACGAATTATTTTTCATTTTGTTGTATGATTGTCTTATACTCATGCTGTTTATATTATTGATTTTGAGGCAAACATTTATTTCACGTTATTTACCGGTTGTTTAATCATTAGCCGGCTGCACACGGTGTGCGATAATATAATATATATTATAGCTCATATATTACAAAAATATCGCTTATAATTAGAAAGCACACAACGCCTCACATGGTCGCTATAATATATATCTATATCTAGGCGATATATTATATCTTTGTAAAAATATGCCTGCTGAGCGATATTTTACAAATATATCTGGTCATATCTTACCAGCCCCTTGCGTCCCGTTGTCTGCAGAAGCCCACAATTCGATGTTTTTGAGTTTAGACGAACCGGCATTTTAGTCTACACTTGTTTTTCAAAGCTTTTGTGTGTTTTAAGTATTTTGAAAACATTAGAAAACTGTGGTTATCCATTAAAATGTAAGAATTAATTGAAAGTATTAGGAAATACCCATCATTATGGAAAATCGATTCAAAAGATTATAAAAACAATGAAATAAAAGAAGCTGCTTGGAGAAAAGTTGTCGAGGAATGCGAACTTACTGATGGTATGTATTTATATTACTTTAATTTAAGTAGAATGTGGATATTGTTGGGGTTTTCCTCTTAATTGAGTGAAAGAAACACCACTTGTGAATATTTAACTAAATATATATTTTAAAAATTATATGCGTTAGACAAGCAGCGAAATTAGTAATGTCAATTAGACAGCCGCATCACATACATGATTATAATTCTCTAAGGGCCGGTTTTACAAGAGAGATTTATACTAGGTATAGTTATTCTGGGTATAAAGTTATATCAGAATTTATACCTAGAATAAAACTAGTTGGTTTTACGATGCTTTTTTA
Source organism: Galerucella pusilla (assembly GCA_910591695.1). NCBI lineage: Eukaryota > Metazoa > Arthropoda > Insecta > Coleoptera > Chrysomelidae > Galerucella > Galerucella pusilla. Next base: position 66,170 of record CAJUYI010000953.1, on the reverse strand, counting down.
CACCAGTATAGCAATTATTGGAGTAGGAATTGCTATACCGATGTAAAAAAGCATCGTAAAACCAACCAGTTTTAAACTAGGTATAAATTTGGGTATAACTTTATACCCAGTATAACTATACCTAGTATAAATCTCTCTTGTAAAACCGGCCCTAAATCTAATAATGAAACTTAACATATTCGGCCCTCTTGAAAGACTAGGCTTAGAATTTCAACATTAATACATAATTAAACTTTACAAAATGTCGTCAAAATAATATATAAACATGGACAACATTCATTTCACTTTAGTCAATTGGCAGCATGGCAATCTTTGTAACTGCTCTCTTAAATGTGCCATTTCTCATTTTTAATGATACCACACGAATAACACCGTCCCTTCCTGGGTGAAGCTCCAATATTCTACCCAAAGGCCAGCACATCGGAGGGACGTGATCTTCTTTAACTAGAACTAATGCTCCAACATCAATCCCAGCAGCACTGCTATCAAATTGCCACTTCGTTCGTTGCTGAAGGTAATGAATATACTCCTTACTCCAGCGTGACCAATAGTGTTGTCCCATAAGCTGAAGATGTCTGTATCTTCTAACGAAATTGACCTTATCTTCTAATAAATTTTTCTCAGGTGAGGCCGTGAGCTCTTGACCAATCAAAAAATGAGCCGGAGTGATCGCTTGTAGGTCGTTGGGATCGGAGGAAAGAGGGACAAGCGGTCTTAAGTTCAAAATTGCCTCAATTTGAGTGGTTAGAGTATAAAACTCTTCGTAATGTGGGCGAAAATTATTTAAAATACGTTTTAAATGATGCTTACAAGATTTTACCGCGGCTTCATGAAGCCCACCAAAATGTGGAGACTTCGCAGGCATGAATCGCCATTCTATATTGGACGACGTTAAATAATTTTGGAAATTACCAGATTCAGTTAACCTTTGGATTGAGATTAATTCATTGTTTGAACCTACAAAATTCGTAGCATTATCGCTGTAGATACGTGTGCAAAACCCTCTTCTTGAAACAAACCTCTTCAATAGGCTTAAAAAACCATCACTCGTCAGATCGCAGATTACTTCAATGTGAACAGCTTTAGACACAAAACAAACAAAAATGCATACATAACCTTTGATCACTTTGTTTGACCTAGCTTTGCTATCTCTCAATTCAAATGGACCTGCGTAGTCCACAGCAACCGATAAAAATGGACGGAACGGAGTAATACGAAGCTTGGGTAAATCACCCATTTTTGGAAAAACTATTTTTGGTTTGGTTTTAAAGCAAATTACACATTTTCTAATGTACGATTTCACAACTTGTTTGCCATTGAGCGGCCAATATCTCTGCCTGACGTGCGATAGCGTACCCTGAAGACCAGAATGTAGTGTACGTTTATGTTCACAATCAATGATAAGCTGCGTAAAGACATGTTTAGCAGGAAGAAGAATGGGATGTATTACGTCGTACGGAAAGCTTGAGAGTTTTAATCTACCGCCGATCCGTATGATACCATGCTCGTCAATGAAAGGCGACAAAGACTTGAGTTTGCTCTTAATAGAAATATTATTTTTATGCTTAAGCTCGTAAAGTTCTGATGAAAAGCATTGAAGTTGAATTAACTTCACTAAAAATAACTCTGTTTGCTGGATTTCAGAGGAACTTAGTTTTCCATGTTTTCGATACTCCTTTGAAACCTTGAGATTGTTAAAAAATCTTAAGCAGTACGTCAATACCCTAAGTAATTTATTTAGGCTCGAAAATTGCTCAAGAATATCTAAATTCAAGTCGATTTGTGCTACACATGATACTCCCTTTTGTAGTTTGAATTCGGGAATATTATTATTATTTGATCGTGAAAAGTTACAAATATTTGAATTATGAGGCCAATCATTGTACTCCCTAAAAAAGCTGGGTCCATGAAGCCACAACTTAGAACTGACCAAAAGCCCTATACTGGCTCCACGGGAGATTATATCAGCAGGATTTTGTTCTGATGAAATATAATTCCAATCTTCAATATGCGTTAGTCGTTGAATTTCAGCAACCCGGTTAGCCACAAATGTTTTCCAACATCTGGGTTCAGCTGCGATCCAGGAAAGCGCAATTGTGGAATCTGACCACAAAAACGTTTGATCTATATGAATATTTAAAGCTTCTTTACTTTTTAAGATAAGTTTGGTCAATAATACTGCTCCTAAGAGTTCTAGATGAGGCAAAGAGAGGGATTTTAGCGGACTTACTCGAGACTTAGCGCATAATAAATGGCTCTCGATAGTATTATCTATGTTTATAGAACGTACATAGATACAACATGCATATGCTCTTTCGCTTGCATCTGAAAATCCGTGCAATTGAATAACTTTTGGTTGTTGGACTAATACATGTCGGGGAATTTGCATTAAACCAACACGAGATATTTCATTTTTCAAATCCAGCCATTCTGAAAAAAGTTGCTGTGGGATGCTTTCATCCCAATCGATTTTTAATTGCCATAGCTTTTGAATGATTAGTTTTGATCGAATAAAGAGGGGCCCTAGTATGCCTAGGGGGTCAAAAATTTTTGCTACAAACGAAAGTATAGTTCTTTTAGATACCGTTTCCTGATTTGGGATAATATTTTTAAAGTTATACTCAAATTTGTCTGATCTAGGGATCCAAGATATCCCAAGTGTTTTGACACTTAAGTCATCCGAAATTGCGTATTCGTTACCTTAAAGATACTCCTGCTGGATATCATCAAGAAATTTACGATCATTAGATTGGAATTTTCTTAATTCAAATCCAAATTTCGAAAAAATTTTACAAAGATTACGTCTCATATTTATCAGTGAATTGATATCTGATGATCCCGTTAAAATATCATCAACATAAAAATCCTTTGATATTACGTTACTCTCAAGTGGGAATTCTTTTTCAATAATTGATGAAATTTCTGACAAACAACGAGTGGCAAGAAAAGAGGCTGAAGCCGTGCCATATGTAACAGTATTCAACTGAAAATGCTTCATTTCTTCACATGGTGAGTTACGCCAAACTATTCTTTGTAAATCTCTTTCATCCTTATGGATTAATATTTGGCGATACATCTTTTTTAAATCACCTATTAGAACGAAATTATGTTGTCTAAAGCGAATAACAACCGAGAATAAGTCATCTTGAATTGTAGGGCCAACCTTAAGTACATTATTTAAGGATAAATTTGTAGACGATTTGCAAGCAGCGTCAAAAACAACCCTTAGCTTTGTGGTGGAGCTATCAGGTTTTTCAACGCTGTGATGGGGAATATAGTACTTATATGGGAGTTTTTGAAACATGATCTCGAGATATTTCAGACATGTGTCCAAGATCATTATATTCCTGCATGAATGCCCTATAGGAATTTCCAAGTTCTGGGTTTCTTGATAGTCGCTTTTCGAGAGAATATAATCTGTTAAGAGCAGATTGTTCAGAATCACCTAAGTCCTTGAAATTATCTTTTAATGGGAGCTTTACGACGAATCTACCAACTTCATTTCTAAATGTATTTTGTTGAAAATGATTTTCACAGTCCATCTCCTCCTTAGACATTATTGTGCGCAAATTTGATTTTACTTCTTCTACCGTCCAAAATTTCTCCAAGATGTTATCTAAAGAACTTTCTTGACTAACAAAGCAGTTTGATAACATTGCATCAACCTTGTGCGTTCCTTGAGCGTTTGGGACATTCCCACTTACTATCCAACCAAGTAGGGTTTTTTGCAAAATTGGGTAATTTTCACCCAATTTAATTTGCCCGATACAAAGAAGCTCATAGAACACTTCGCAGCCCAAAAGCATATCTATCTCCGTTGGAATATTAAATTTAGGATCTGCTAAAGATAATTCTGAGGGGATATTCAATTTTGATGAATCAAAATAGTTTTGAGGAGAAAATTCCGTTATAGAAGGTAATACGAGAAAATTTAATCTGGACTTATAACCAGAATGTTGAGACGCTAATGAAATATTGACTCGACGTGATATCTTAGTCTTAATTTGATTTATCCCTATAATAGGAACATTAACCTTCACAGTTTGTAAATTTAATTTTTTCAACATGGCAGAGGTCACAAAATTTGATTGTGAAGCGAGTAATACCCTACAAGGTATAATGTTTTTATCTGCATCATAAACGTTAACGATAGCTGTAGATAATAAAGTAAAGGAATTTGTGGAATTTTGACAAGTAACAGATGTTATTGGCCTTTCTTCTGATTCCACATATATGATCCATTTATATTTTCCGAATTCGAATTCTCGAATCCTGTAACATAATTTTCTGGAGAACGAGTCTGAAGAGAACTGTGATTACTACTCGTATGTTGGCGATTGGAACTTGTAGTTGAGACTTCTTGGGGTCGATGGAGCAAGGTTGCATGCTTTTGATGGCATTTTTTACAACTAGATGAACGACAGTTGTGCCCATATCGTAGACAATTTGTGCATAAATTCATTTTTCTAACCTTATCTAAACGGTCTGACACGGATAGTTGTTTAAATTTATCGCATAGGTAAATGAAATGAGCTGCCTTACAAAAAGGGCATTTGGGACGATAAGTTGCTTCAGAGGAAACAAATGATTTTGACTCATTAGTTCTTTTCGAGTTTGAAGACATTTTAATATCCAATGCCTCCAAAATTTGACATCTTTGCATCAAAAACTCATTAAAGTCTTCCATTTTTGGAGAAACCAGAGATTTACAATGAATTTCCCATTCGCGTTTAGTACAAAAATCCAATTTTGAAACAACAATGTAAATTAAAATTGTACTCCATTGGTGGACATTTTCGCCCAAAGACTCCAAAGAACGATAATTTTTGAAAAACGAATTTAATAAATGCCGTAACGATGTGTGCGATTCTTTGACCAACGTGGGTAACTCCATTATTTCTTTTAAATGTGAATTAATAATAAATTTTTTTATTTTCATATCGTTTTTTTAAAAGATCCCAGGCGATACCATAATTTGCATCAGTAGGTGTTAAGGATGCAATTAAATGTTTTGGCTCACCCTTAAGGGACGATTCTAAATAATAAAATCGCTGAACATCAGATAAAGTATTATTATTATGAATAAGAGCAAGAAACGTATCACGAAATCTCTGCCAATCACCGTAAGAACCGCTAAAATCTGGCAAAGTCATTAATGGTAGCTTAGCACGAACATTTGGCAAGGTTGTGCTATCTAAAACACTGCTAGATGATGCCATTGCCCCGACTCGCGCCTGTGCCACTGATTGTCTATCAGAAATATGCAAATCAAGAATTTTTTGCGCTGTAGCCAATGCTTCAAAATATCGACTCTCAAAAACATCTCTCTCGGATGAATTTTTTTTTCTCATCGTAATTATCAGGGAAATCGCTTAATAACAATTCTTCAAATTGCGTCTGTATAGTTTTAAATTTTTCAAGAATAGGCTTTATAGTTTCGTATCGTATTTGTAAGAGTTCAATGAAATTATTTACATCGGTTTTAGATAAAAACGTTTGGAAACGCGTTAATTCCGATTTGATTTGAGTTCTACTGTTTTTTAATCGCTTTAAATCGAATTCAGCACTAGCTGAAAGGTCATCACCGGCCTCTGACATAATGTTTGCTTTCTTTCAACTACTTACTTACAAAAACTAAGCTTGAAATGCTATATCGCTTTTTTAAATACAATAAGTTACCAAATTACACGATAATAATATCAAGAAGAGGTTAATGCTAGACGTTTTCTTCTACAGAAACAAATCCTACGAGGATATAAAAACAAATTTATAAAGTAGCGTGTGAATCGTGAGTTATTGAGTTATTATGTAACGGTACACTTATGCATTGAAGACAATAAATGATACTAAGATTTATATGATTTGCGTTGAAGACGTAATTCACTAATTTTCTGCCCAGTATTTACGAGAGACAAATTTTGTCTGAATATTAAAGATATCGTGACAATTTTAAACACTAAGACGAGAAAATAGGGACACGATTTTGGGTGGAATAAATGGAAAGGACTGACCTTTTTCGCGCGATATCAAGACTGGATGCTGCTTGGCTCGAGTGAATCGTGGCTAAACTGGATCTATCCACGTTCGAAGGACCATTTATATGTTGGGGTTTTCCTCTTAATTGAGTGAAAGAAACACCACTTGTGAATATTTAACTAAATATATATTTTAAAAATTATATGCGTTAGACAAGCAGCGAAATTAGTAATGTCAATTAGACAGCCGCATTACATACATGATTATAATTCTCTCTAATAATGAAACTTAACAGATATTGTTTATTTCTTTGATTTGAAAAAAAATTAACTCTTGGGAGTTAAAAAAATTAACAAAAAAAACCGCAAAAAACTGAAAAGTAAAAAAAAGATTTTTTTATTTAACCTAAATAACTAAGTTTTTACATTGATCTAAATAAACATAGATTAACTAAATAACTTATTTATTAAATATTAAGTATACTTAATTAATTAAAGAACTTTTTTATTTAGGCTAAATAAAATATAATATTACTTACTTTTCAGTTTTTTTGTTAGTTCTATTTTTTGTTAATCTTTTTTGCTTTTTTTAAAATACAAACTTGTTTTAAATAGTTCATTTAAAATGCTTTAACATTTTAACACACCATTTACCTATTATTCTGGTTTTTTGAATAGACTGTAAATAAACTGGCATGTTAAAAAACATTTTCGCTCGAATAAAGCAAACAGAAAATTTTATTACCCAAATAAAATTTACAAAAAGTTCTTTAGAAGTATTGGTATATATTATAACAAATTGAGTCTATTTGAAACCCGCGTATTTTGCCAAGAAACTGCTCCTATGCCATTAAAATATTTTGAGAATTCTTCCCTTACAAAAAAACTGTCGTTTGAACACCGAAATCCAGAATGGGCTAATGGCGTAGGTTGACTATCATCGAAGGTTTCTACATCATCTCGTATGTCATAATAATTATCTTTAATTAAATAATTGTGTAAGACGCACGTCGCTTTAACAATTGTTTCAACGAGTTCAACACGACACTCAAATGGTCTTCTAAATACCCTAAATCGAGCCGCTAGAATTCCAAAGGCATTTTCCACCACCCGGCGTGCTCTGCAGAGACGGTAGTTAAATATTCTTTTAGAGTCCGTTAAGTCCGATTGTGGATAAGCACGCATTAAATTCGTCATCAGTGGAAACGCTTCATCGCCCACAAAAACATATGGTAATTCCACTCCCCCTGGATATAATGGCTCATCAGAAGGTAACTTTAATCCCCCAGTTCTTATTTTTCTTCCGAAGGTACTAGCGCTTTGTATTCCACTGTCGCTAAATCTTCCCATAGATCCGACGTCTATATAAATAAATTTTCTGTTGGAATCAACAACTGCCAACAAAACAATGGAAAAAGTTTTCTTGTAATTAAAAAAATTTGAGCCTGAGTTAGACGGCGCTTTTATGGTCACATGCTTGCCGTCAATTGCACCGACACAATGATCAAACTGGCAATTATCCTTAAAACCTTTTGCAACTTCTTTCCAGGTATTAGTGTTTGGCTCTTTGAGCACCTGGGGTTGCAGATGCTGCCACAATGCTTGACATACTTCTTCTACAATCTTCGACACTGTTCGTTTACCCATCCTGTAACTATAAGCAATTGCTCTAAACGAGTCTCCAGCAGCTAGAAATCTGAAAAAAAATTTGTTTCAGTGAAAGAAGCAAAGGTCTTGTGGAAGAAACTGCGAGATGGCCATAGGCAAGCCCTAAATAAACGTAAAACAACAACAGGTCAAGCTGCAAATAATGACACAAAACCTTGGAAATATGAAAAACAAATGGATTTTCTAGTTCCGCATCTAACCAATAGAATAGAAGTACCAACGCCTTTCATAGCAACGATGGTGGTACCAATGCCACTGATACTGAACAAGTAACTGAAAATGCTGAAGAAATTGAAGAAAACTCTGAATTACCGACAGTACAACAAAATACAACAAATCAGCCATTACAACCAGATACAACAAATCAGCAATCACAGCAAAACCCATCGCAAGTTAAAAGAAAAACCGACAAAATTACTGCCTATCTAGAACAAGAACAAAAACGACGGGAGCAAAGATAGATTAACCGAGACTTATTTAGAAGAGAAATACTTAGCCGAGAAAATATTATTATTATTTATTATTATTTATTTATTGCTTTCAAGAACTTGCTTATAGCAACGAGTGGCTACATATATACAATAACATTAATATTGTGAAATAATCTAATTAGACTACTGGGCTAAGAAAAAAAAAATAAAAAAAAAACTCATTCATTCAATATGAAGCATCTTAATTTGAGTATATTCCAGGTGTATTGGCTAATTACCATAGCATCATCATTTGTAATATTTTGCAAAGCGTTAATTAAAGCATCTACATTCTGTAAACAAGGGGTATTGCGCTTCATTACAGTATTTATGGGACACTCAAATACAACATGTAGAAGAGTTTCCTTTTCTCGATTGTTACATATAGAGCAAACTAATTTCGGGTCAATATAATAAACAATACCGTTAAAGGTAAATTTAATTTTATAGTTATTAGCCATACGTAGTTGGGCCAGAGTGCGTGTGACTTGGATAGGTAACTTTTTTTGTAAATATGGACTCGGTGCTTCAGAAACATTAAAAACACTGTATAAAGACATATGAGAATACCTAGACACAATATTAACATCCACCTTGTGCAAATGTGTGTAATATTTAGCTAGAACATCTTTCTTTAAGGAAGAAAAATTGAAAGATGAAAAGTTATTCCAGTAATTTAATACATTCAAATCAATGAAAAACTGTCTCATTTGCCTTGACCAGTTGTACTTGGTATCACATGAGTCAATTAGTTTTAATTGTTGGTTATAGCACAACTTTGGGTAACGATCATTTTCCATCTGAGACAGTTTATGGAGCCAGTTGAGTGAACATTTAAAAACATTGTAAGCCAATTTTACTCTTCCCGTTTCTACTCGAACAATAGCATCAGGTGTATTAAAAGATATTAAAAGTATTCTCTTTAAAAAATATAGTTGCACTCTTTCAAGAATTTCTAAATATTTAAGTCCCCAGACAGAAACACAATTGAACATCGTACTAAGAGCCAATGATTCAAACAGTTTAATTCTCGGGCACCAAGTATCGATTTTAGCCTTAGCCATTATGGGAAGAATAGCTGCTACAGCCTGTTTACCCTTTTCACAGATAACTGTGGCCATTTCATTGAATAGCCCACTCGAGGTAAATGTCACACCCAAGTAAACATACTTATTCGTCATAGACACTAATTCATTATTGAAAAAAAAATTACATTTAGAGTGACGAAAACCTCCACGGCTAAACTGGATTATTTTAGTTTTCTTCAAATTAACAGTCAAGTTGTTCAATGCAGTGTACTTTTGTAAGATATTCAATTTTTTCGCTACTTCAATTTCGGACTGTGCCAGGATAACCAGATCATCTGCATACATCAAACACAATACATCGTTCTTATCGTCAATGTTCACACCCTGAGCACCATGATCATAAAAAAATTTTTCAAAATCGGCAATGAACAAGGCGAAAAGCCGGGGACTTAAAGGTTCTCCTTGCAAAACTCCTGTCGTTACCGGGTATGCTTTAGTTAAACCATCAGCACTTTTTATTTGCAGATTAGCTTGCCTGTATAAAGCTACAATTACACGTATTATTTTTGCAGATACACCCAAATTGAATAATTTTATCCATAGCAACGAATGAGTTATTGAGTCAAATGCCCTCTTAAAATCTATAAATACTGCAAATATTTTTCTTTTTCTGTGTCTAATATGTAGGTTAATAATAGAGCTCAAGGTGTATACATTGTCAATACATCCCCGTCCTGAACGGAAACCAGACTGACATTCAGGCAAGATTAATAAATAACGTAAAACCAACTCAAGATGCAGCCCTAAAAAAGTTTTTTGCCAGCATGCATGACGAAACAAACAAGCTTTCCGATTATTTGCAAATAAAGGTTCAACGACAGATCTTTAATAGTGTTATGGAGGCCCGTGAAGAACAACTTAGCAATAAACGTCCATGTCAACAATATACACAATCTATGCCTCTTCCATGTTCTTCACTTGCGACAGACTCTTCTATTTCATATTCCAACGTTCACTCCCCAAATTCTTTACCATCTTTATCGCGCCCTTCTTCATCAAACGCTCAATGGCCATTACCTCTCCAGAACCACAAGAACATGACAATGAAGATCTACGAAGCTATTCAAGTAATGACACAACTTATTAGGGAGCGTCCATTAATTACGTGAGGCGTTTTTGAGAATTTTTCGACCCCCTCTCCCCCCTTGGTGAGATATAATGAGATTTTCATCAACTCCCTCCCCCCTCCCCTAATCTCACGCGAGATTATTTAAAACCTTTATTTGGACTGTAAACGTGTTGGATTATTGAGAGAAAAAAACTTGTTCTATTACTTACTTTTATTGAAGACTAGCAAAGACTAGTATTTGTGAATATTAACGTAATTTTTATTAAAACGCAACTTTACACCGTTTTCTGTGAGAAAAATAATTACGTGATATTTGCCAAGACCCCCCTCCCCCTTAAGTGAGATTTTGAAAGATTTAGTTTGACCCTCTCCCCCCCTAGAACACCTCACGTAATTAATGGACGCCCCCTTACGATATGTAATTATTTTTGTTCTACTGTTAAATGAATAAAGTCATTCTTTTAAATGTTTGTATTTATAAATCAATTCTATGACTTACCTTAAAGTAACTGCTAATCGCTCTAACGAACTAATACTTTCTCCCATATTTGTGTGTCTTCTCTTTATGTCTTCATTTATCAACTTATGAAGTTCATAGAACTTATTTCTGTCCATCCGAAAGTAATTAGTGAATTTTTCATCATTTAACTCATTAAATAACAAAAATTCTCCGCGTGATTTTCTAAATTTAATATGATCATTTATCCAACACTTTTTTTGCTTTTTAATGTTTATTGTTGCTATAAAGTTGTCATACATAGTATCATCGTCTTCATCTGACGAACTATCTATGGAATCTAGCAATAACACATCGTCTCCGATCATTTTCTTCAACAACTGACGTAAGGTATATGAATATCGTACCATGTCTTCAGCCACCATAATATAATATGTATATATTATATTATCGCACACCGTGTGCAGCCGGCTTAATATAATATATATTATATTAGAGTGCAAACATAAAATATATATTATATTATCGTACGCCGTGTGCAGCCGGCTAATGTTATAATATCGTACATTTGTAATTTCAATGGTCGCTGGAACTTATATGGAACTACCGGTCTGTTGGACCGACGACACCGGTGATGTATAAATTAACCACGTCACTTCCCGAGGGTGTAGGCCAGATCAAAATTTGAAAATAGAGAATGAGATAATTTTGACTATAATTTCCAATATTTCAGTTGGCTGGGACTTGGGCATTCAGATTTCTCAATAACTTTTTAAAATCCAGCATATTTTTATTTTGAGAAGTACATAATAGTATCTATATCAAGTACTCGTATATAAATTACAGAAGATACACTTGATGTGACGTGTAAGAAACAAAAGATAAACATGTGATTTCTCGCACTTTAAACACTCCTATTTAACGGTCACCTACACAGTCAAAAAATGACAGATTTACTGACGTTTGAAGAAAAAATAATATGTTTCATACGAAAGAGAATGATGTGCTAGTTGGGGCAGTTAATCTGTTACTTCTCTGCCAAGTTAAATAAATAACTATTAGTTAAGCACAGCACCAGGCTAGAGCACTCCACTTCAGGGAGTGGAATTCGGCACCAAGTAAACTATTTTATACCATTGGGATGGGGTGTACAATTAATATAAAAGTGGACGCCACCAGCTTTTTAATCGAAACGAAGCAATTAAAACCAGAAGCAAAAGGTGAAAAGCTGTGAAGCTTGTAAAAATTAACTTTGAGTTACAAAGAAATTAATAATATTATTCTACTTATTCCCGAACACGTTTATCCAATTCAAAAATTATTGAATTATAATACAAATAATTCAAATAATAATTACCTATTTATTGAAGTGAAATTCAACATGAATTGAATATTTCCAAAAACCAATCGAATAGAATACCAAATTGTTATAATTAGCAAGCCAGATACAAATCTTACACGCGCTAAAGATAAGACGAAGGAACTTATCTTAGAGAGCTGAGGATGTTTGCAGCTCTTGGCGCGATGGCGGCGAAGGTGGGATGAGTATGAGGGCGCGCTAAAAGGAGCGATTGGGAGCAGGAGAAATTGGGTGGACCTAAAATTTGGGTAGGTGAATCACTTCTTCTTCTTGACGCAGGTGCTCACAGGGCCTGGGTCGAGAGTGGGTTACCTCCACAAGATTGGGAAAAAAGAAGCTGGAGTGTGCGAGAGATGTGAAGTGGAGGATGGTGGAGATTATTTTGAGGGGCGAAAAGGAATGGATGGAGATAAGTGGCGTAGTAGAGAGCATGATTAGGGAAAGAGAAGGACGCAGCATGGCATGTGAGAGGTAGTAGTGATAGAAGGGAGAAGATTACAGAGTGTCTGAGGGACCGCCGCCCGTCTTTAAGTATGCTAGAGTAGTGATTCCAAGGCGGGAGTAACGGCGAGTTTGAGGAGGGTTTGGTTGGTAGGCATTCCCGTGGGGGGATGAGTCCAACACTGTCTGGTTACTGGTTGAGCGCGATGGCGGCGATGTCGGTGATGTCTTTTCTCGTGTACGGAACGGGAACAGAACGAAGTTGGCTCAATCTTGCCTAGATTTCAAATTGGAAACTTGCCTCAAAGTTGTAACTTGTCTTCAACTTGCCGGTTGCAGAGTTGCGGAAAAAAGAGTAAACAGGGATAGGGAACTAGAAAAAAACATTAGGTAAGAACGAATAAATAGAACAGATCAGGTAAAAAAGGAGCTTATGCTATAGCGCATACATAACCCGAACTCCACGTGTTAAAATACAACTTAACAGTGATCTGTTTTTTTCTATTCGTCTTGTTCCTTAAATATACCTACAAAAAAATGCAAATTGGCGAATAAGTAATAAATATAAATAAGCTGTAAACACTACACCAGAAAATAACCTGAGAAAAATACAATAATTAACTTACCAATCAGACAATAGAAAATTGTTTTCCAATAAATAGAAAATAAATATAAATAAAATGTTGCCCTCAAGGTGGCAGTTAGAGGTTAGAAAAAGTTCCACTCGAAAATTGAAATTTAGAACATCGACAGACAAAAATGGAAGGGGAATTTGAAAAATTAATTGAAGTTCTATGTTGAAGTGGCTGATGCGACAAGAAGACGGCATGTTTAGTAACTTAGTAGAAATTTGGGAGGAACTGACTAATAAGCCTCAATAATTCACTAAATGAAATAGTTTTAAGACGAAAAGGTAACAGCTAAACAGCATGTTTTTTTGTGTTTTGAAAGCTTTCTGATGCCGGGAGCCTATTGGCTTATTGTACTCTATTCCCACATTTAGTCCACCCCGTACCTTCGTGTAGACGATATAGGCCCATTGTATGTGTGCCATACACTTCAGGTGGCACATTGGCTTCTCCGAAGATTGTTTGTCTTCTCGAATCCAGTGCCGCACATTCAGATAAGATATGGGTTACGGTCTTGGTCTCCATGCCACAGAGTCTACAGCTGAGGTCCCCGTTATATAACCCTATTTTATGCAGGTGATCTTTTACCGGGGTATGACCCGTTAGATAATAATTCTCAGCTTATTCCTACTGATATTCAGTAATTCTTTGGCCCGTTTTACACATGTGTCACCTATGAAGGTTTTACTGTGTACCTGCTTTGTAGTGTTTCTCCACTGAAGTCTAAGTTGGCTTTGTACCCATTTTTGTATTTGCCCTCGGACTAACTTCTTTGTGGTCCCAAGAGCTGGTTCTGGTCCAACAAATGCTGTTGCTGAACCTCTTCTCGTGAGTTCATCAGCTTGTTCATTTCAGAAATACTGTTATGTCCCGGCACCCACACTAATCTTACTTCAATGTGGTCTGCTAGTTCATTTTGTTCTTTCTGGCATTCTTCTACCAGTCTGAATGTTACCTTGCGGCTGTTCAAAGCTGCAAGGGCTGCCTGGCTGTCAGTTAGTATCCTACGAGTGTCAGTCCTATGTTTGTTAATTCTGACACACTCTAGGATAGCATAAATCTCTGCCTGAAATACAGAGGTATGTTCTCCTAGTGAGAAGGAGCATCTTGTGTTTCTCATTTCACTATACACCCGCGCTCCTGTCCCTTTCCCAGTCAGTCTGCTTGGGTCTTGCCAGTTCCTTCTGTGAGCTATTTCTACCTCCTATTTAGGACTGGGGAGAAGTTTGGTGGTCATTTAGTCTGTTTTTATATATAAGATGGCTTCACTTATGATGTTCTTAATGGATATGTGTCTATGTGTCCTGATCTAACTATTTTGTTGCTCAGGTTACTTTGCTGCCCAAATAGTCCCATCCTTGCTTAACCCATTATCACGAGGTATAATGAAGGAAGGTCAAATAAGGCTGCTAGTGCTGCCTTTAAACAGCATGTTACAATTTGTTTTTTTTATCATTTGAAAATTCTTGATAAATATTAAAATACAATCCAATTATTTCGAAAAAAAGTTTTAATTCCAGAGCCGTTCTTTGTTGATACACTATTGAACAAGTCATTCTAGAACATTATATACGCTGTTATTAGTCTCAGCTGTCACGACCAACTAAGTTTTAAATTAATTAACAAACTAGCCGCAGTTTCCAATATCTTTGTAAACAGCACGTAGTTATTATTAGGAAGAATTTTGACCTTGATCCTGCTGTCTATCTGAGTGCAAGTGAAAGTAATTGGTCAGCGCAGTTTCATTAACGGTCCGATAAAAAGAAACGGAACTTTTATGCAACGAAATAGTGGTACTACGTTGTACCGGATTGTTCGTGTTTTTTTCATGATTTACAGACGAAGAGAAGAGTAGGAATTAGTTGGAAGGTGTGTGATCTGCAGAGAATGGGAAACACCTACGGCGCTTGAAGGTGTTAATGGTTACGCAATTAGTTTTTCTTCAAATCACCATGACCTTTTGTTAAATTGTATTGTAGCGGAATAAAAGTGCAATAGTAAATATAATTTACGCAAACAAATTAAAAACTAACGACTTTGTTTTTGTAACAAATGATATTTAAAACAAAAAGAAACCGGATTAAGTCGAAGGTCGCTAAAATATGTATACAACTAAACGTTTTCGAAAATTTGAAAAAAAAATAATTCAATTGTTTTGCTGTTGAAAGTAACAAATGTTAGAGTAGAAGAACTTAATAATTAATTATGATTTTATTAATGATGGGAAGACGACGTAAACGCGGATTTAAATATCATGAATGTGAAGGAAGCAAAACATAAAGTAAAATATAGACAGTTGTGGCGTAAAATTGTAGAAAAAACTAAGTCACATCACAATATCTAGGAATAGGAAATAATACTATAATGGACTGATCCCCATGATAAATGGATCAACAAGACAATTCCCATGTGAATGTATAGTCGTATACATATATATTAATGATCCATCAAAATTAATTTTGAGTTGATAAACCAAGTTTTACCTGCAGTAAATATAATAATAAAATAGGAAAACAAAAGCCCGACAAGGATGGATAGGATAAGGAACTGAGCAAGATTATGAAATTTACAAAAAATTAAGGACTAAGGACGCAGCAGAGATAATAAAACGGAGAAAAAATCAATGGATAATGCAAAAAATGGAAGAGATTGAGCTAAATAACAAAGACAATTCTAAGCTATTTACAAATATAAAAAGTAGAAGGAAAACAGCCAATGTAGCAAAAATAGAGCTGGAAAAATGGGAGAGTCATTTTAAAAACTTACTGACTGCAGAGCACAAGACTTTTTGCATCGAAAATAGAGAAGACATGGAGCTGGAGGAGGAAGATGTAGATGAAGAGCCACGATATGAGGAGTTCAACAAAGCAATAGAAAAGTTAAAAGATAATAAAGCGGCTGGAGTCGATGAAATTAATGGGGAATTAATTGAAAAAGGAGGAACCATGCTCAAGGAAATTTTATTCAAATTAGTGAACGAAATATGGAAAAAAGAGAAGATGCTCTAAGTTGCAAGCTCATTACCCTACCAACTGCGCCAATTAGCTCACATTCGGTCACATCGAATAGAAGGTTAAACGTTGCTTGGCCGCATGCGCACCTCAACTACTAAATTTGACGTGGTGGGAGGAATTTGTAGGGAAAATAAGCTCTCGTCTTTCCTATCTATATCAGGGTTATCTGTGGTTTTGATACCTTAAGAGCGCTTTCAGACGAGACACTTTTCAGACACTACAGACACTAGTAGCCGGCCACAAATTGTCTCGTCTGAAAGCGATCTTAAGCGACACATAAGTTCTCCTCCGCATTCGATAGAAGCTGCGAAAAAGTGGCGACGACCCAGTGAAGACCCGCTCTCAGACTCTAGTGCTAATTGAAGAAGCAAATTTTCATTTTGAGCCTGATAATGTAGAAGCACTAAAATCACTCTTTGTTCATTAATATTCATTTTATCATCATAGGTGTAGCAAAAAAATATAATAATACAATAATTATTAATATAAAAGCGACTGCTATACAATGAAATTTGTTGACGAATATTTAACAAGATCCGATCGGAGGAAAACATCTCTTTGCAAAATTTGTCGACGAATATAATCGTACTTTGGTCGCAGTTGTTAGCGACCTGCGAATGTGGAGGAAAACGTACCTTTATAAAGTTTACGCCCGGTGCAAATCTGCGCAGAATAGTATTGATAACTCATTTTTTGAATTTTACAAAATCTAAGAAATTTACAATTTTTTTTGGAATTTTACTCGCTCCTGATTATCCAATCACTCCGCTGAAAAATGCGATATATTCGTTGGTGTGGAAGCATTAAACTTTGAAATAATACACTGCTGCGTAAATTTAACAATGTGTTATATTTTGGGTCACAATATTTATAAGTAGGTATTTACAAAACTATTTACACATCATCTACACAATAATGGTTCTAAAGCACGTTAGAGAGAGACATCGAGAGAGAGAGAGAGAGAGAGAGAGAGAGAGAGAGAGAGAGAGAGAGAGAGAGAG
>CAJUYI010000953.1:16458-33589 GCA_910591695.1 Galerucella pusilla | reverse complement strand
CCTAGTTGCTACCAAATTTAAGTGGTTAGTTAGGCAAGAACCTACAACAATACAACCCAAAATCATTTTTTTTGTTAATTTTAAAAACCTAGTTTTTCATCATCATCCAACTTTAAACTTTAATTGTTTCATTAGCGCCCAACAGGTATTGTTTCTTTGGTGCTCAAACAAATAGTGTTTCAGTAAGTGAAAAATTAATACAATGTAAAGAGGAATAAAACAATACATATGGGCCGGTAGCCCATGTAGGCTTCATTATTTCGAATTAAAGCTGTCTTCACCATCGATTTGCATGTGAAAAACAATTAGAACTAGGTTATTCTCTCTAAAGCTATCAGAGCAGCAATCAAAGGAATGGAATCGAATATTAACTTCATGTTTTGACCTATTGCTTGAGGATTTGAAGTTGTCTTGCCGTATTTCTGTAAAACTGAATGAAATATCCTTCAAACTAGTTTAAACAATATTGGATATCCAATAAACAATCTATAAGTGGAGAATAAATTATATCTAGCGTTTATTCATCAAGCTATAGTCAAGGACCAAGGATGTGCTTCTTGATTTCTAAGGGTTCAAGAGAATTTCTAAAGGTTCTTCCGGGTGATTTCAACCTGTTGGGATCAAATGAATGCATACTTAAGTCAAAACAAAAAGGGCGGTAACAGTTTTAACAGGGACCCGAACGAGACATTGTCGCCTGAAGAAGCTCAAAATAGTGGAAGAGGAAGAATGTAGATTTTGTGGCACGGAAGAAGAAACCTCATCCACATACTTTCGAATTACCCGGCAATTCAGAATCCTAGGTACAGCACCTGGGAGATTACTGGATAGAAGAGAAACATTTACCTCAGTTGAAGCCTGCAGACATCCTAAAATTCCTAAAGGAAATAGGACTCAAGGAGCTACTAGCCTTTGAGATTTTCCTCAGGAACTAAGTAGAAGTGAGTGAGCACAATAGATCTTTTAGGTCCAAGTGAATGTTACCCCAAAATACATGCATACATACATAGACATAATAGTAATACCTTTAAAATGTGAAGAATCTTGAAGAAACCATAGAACGTTTAGTAATTACCAAAAAGATACTACAAATAAAGGCAACAAGCCATCTTCGAACCCGTCAGCACATAAGAGAGAGAGAGAGATAAAAAATAGGAGGTTTATGCTGTCTTTCTCTAATAGCGTGTATGTCATATATACACAAACAAATGCAGAAAAACCTTCGATAATCTGTTTCTTTCTCTCTTACTGGAGTTCAGACGGACATTCCCACTTACCGAGCGCCCTATGGCTTGTTGCCTCTATTATGTAGCTTAGAACATAAAACAGACAGGAAGGAGCATTTACCAAATAAGTTTGCGTCCAAATAGGAGATTGCAAATGGCGAATATTCGGTTCCGTTTTGACAGTGGCGTACTGTTTGTATATGTGTAGGGTATGGGATATGTAAAATTTTATTTTAAAATTGTAGCTAATTGAGATGTGTTGAATATATTATGTTTTAGGAGCTATGAATATACGAATATAGACTAATACTTCTGATAATACTTTCGTTTAAACTTATTTTCACCAAAAATACTACATTAATAATCTACGTCAGTCAACGTCAACTTCACAAATGAGTCATAATTAGGTTGTTGCAAATGGCATTGACATTGGCTACATAGCCATATTAATTTTGTTTGGGTTTAAACTAATTTTGATGGATAAACTAAATAAATACCAAAATTATTGAAATTATTTTTTTTTTAATTTAATTAATCAGATATCAACAATGGATTCTTATAGCAAGTGTTCGAAATGTGCTCCGTCTACTTCCTGACAGTAATACATCGTATTATCTTGTCGTACTCGTTCGAATGTGTCAGCTGAAATTGCATTGCATTCTTCAATAATTCTTTCTTTCAAAACGCCAATGCTATCTGGTGCCGTAGTATAAACCTTGGATTTCAAGTAACCCCATAGAAAAAAATCTAATGGTGTCAGATCTGGTGACCGAGGTGGCCATTCTATAGGACCTCGCCGGCCGATCCATTACTGTCAGGAAGTAGACGGAGCACATTTCGAACACTTGCTATAAGAATCCATTGTTGATTTTAATTTGATTAATTAAATTTAAAGAAATAATTTCAATAATTTTGGTATTTATTCAATTTATCTGTCAAAATTAGTTTAAACCCAAACAAAATTAATATGGCTTTGTAGCCAATGTCAATGCCTCTCAAACAAGATATCACTTGCCATAAGGTCCTATTTAAAATTATTGGCCAGAGTGGCACTGTGACGTCATCTATTACTATCACGTCACCTGTTATCATTCGTAGAGAAGTTTACAACACTTTATTTTCACCCTCTAAATTTTATTAATGTTAGTGTAGCCGTTCAAAAGATACGAGGGGGAAAGGAGACTTTTGAATAGCACAGTATATATTTTCTATTGTAATGTTAATATGATGAAATGATTAAAAAGTTAATAATTTTTTTAAATCTATGTTTTTATTTCCTACTTTGATGGATATTTAAGAAACGTTAAGGCGATACAAGACATGTCGATTTAATTTTGGTGAAACCTACTTGTTTTATCATTTTATTCCGTATAGAAAAAAAGACTCACCCTATATTTACAGTAGGTACTTTTGAATAAATAATAGGGCACTTTGCTTCTACGAAAAAAGATATAGGTTAGGTTGTTCCATTCATAAAAGTAAAACGATTTCTAGTTTCATTTTTTGTATTATTAAGAATCTAAGCTCTCCCTTTTAGATTTCTAGTAGCTTAGAGAGAGATGGATTGGATAGTTTTTTGAGAAAGATGTAAGGTACCTCATGAGGTCCGGCAGCGGAATTTCTACAAGTAGACAAGGCAGATTTAAGTGCGTTTAGGTTAAAAGGGGCGTTGATAGACGCAACAACACGAGGACTTGACTGAAGAGAGGAGGAAGGCTGAATAGGTGAATTGTCTTCAAAGTCTTGAGCGAGGGAGTCGGCAATTGCTTGGTTTTCGGAGATAACAGTATCATTAAGTAGGTATTGAGGAGGGAATTTTAGGGTTGGTTCTCCTGCCTTAAATTTGTGCAATTTTTGTCCAGACTTCACTGGGATTTGTATTATGATCCAAAGAGGAGATATAGTTTTGCCAAGAGGAATTTTTTGCTTTGCTTGACTAAGTACTTTACTTTAGCTCTTAGCTTTTTATGTAAGAGAAGGTTTTCTTGTGTTCTGTATCGTCGAAACCTGTTAAGAGCGTGTTTGGACTCACGGATGGCATTTTCGTAAGCTGAATTCCACCAAGGTACAGATTTATGTGCCGAGGAAGTGACTGTTTTACCTATGTGAGTGTCGACAGCAGCAAGTATGCTATCAGTAAATATTTTTAGAGTGTCATTTATATTTGCAGAAATGGTTAATGAGGATAAATAAGTTTGAGAGAGAGAGAAGTAAACTCAGACCAGTTTTCATGTATTCTAATTTAAAATGTGTAATAATAATATATAAATATTTGTATCTATTTTTTCTGTGCCAATGACCAGCGCTGTTGAGGGCCGTTAAGCTAAAATAAAATCTCCCTTTTGAATTAAAACGGCAACACTGACACACTCAACAAAACAAACAATTTATAGTAGCTCGCTATAAATTCTGGAAGTTGGGCAGGCCCCGAAGGTGCTAGTTGGCCATTTCCCGAAAATATCAACCACCGTTCTGATCATTATATTCAATTAATTCTTTGACCTACTTTTTAAAGCGGCCTAATTTCTAACGATGTGCAGCCTTGTCCTTGTTAAAATATCTCCAACGGTTTTAGATAACCTAGTCCTTGCTCCCGTAAATCGTTAAAAGCTTAACTATCGAATAATTTGTAGATGATAATATAGGAACAGTGAATTTAAAAATGTTTTAATTGGATTATATCAATGTAACCTTCCTTAACATAATATTTACCTACGACCCCCCTGTAATCAGTCAGTAACTTTTCAATTCGTGCTTAAAATGCTTCTTTCCACACACGTTACGTAATATACTATTTTCTACACCCGTGCTATAAAAATGCACTTATATGCCCATAATCTATTTCATAATGATACCCATTACGATACAGATTTTTAATCAATAGAAACCCATAATTTTTTTAAAAAGCATGCTGACGTTTATCCTAGGTTTCTATGTTATTATTTTAGATGTCAAAATCAGTAAGTATTAAATTTTTGTAGATACCTAACTAAACTTCGATAATTCATCAAAATGTCTGATATCAGCGATATAGAAGAATTAACATCGACTCCTCCATACATATCGAAGAAAGCAGAAAATGCAGCTCAAAATATTTTGCCCCAAAAATCTAAGAAAGTGCACGAAAAACTTTATCAACGGTTTATGGACTGGAAAAATACAAATGAGATTTCGACATTCTCCGAAAATGTTTTTAATTGCTTATTTTCAAGAATTGATGGAAACTATGAAATCATCTAGTACATGGACACATTATTCAATAATAAAAACGTTGGTGAATTTAATTAATTTTTATTTATCGTTTTTGATTATTTATCGGGTGTAGAAAAAATAGCGTATGCAACTCTCATGTAATTGTTATTACATGATCGTTGCATAGCATAATTAAGTTTCTATTTTAAATATGTTTTCTCAACCGACATAAAGATATTGTTTATTAAGTACCTAATTTTTTTTCATTGTAATAAAGATATTCAATTAACATAGTGACCATTTTTAACCTCCTTTTGTATCTATTATTATTGAGTACGAACATTTTTGTTACAGTGAGAAATTAATATTGTCTCAGCCAATATGACTACACCCGGAAATTATTAGCATAGTTTTAGAAGTACGTTACTGAAACATTTGGCAGACTTTAAATAACATTATTATCACGCGATCGTTACTTGATCCACTTTCTTACTTACTACTCACTACCAGAGATGAAGTATGGACAGAAAAAAAACTAAAACCGTTTCCTGTTTGTCATTTTTTGTTATAGTAACACGTCTGTAGTTACGAGAGTTGAATTTACATTTTCAATAATCTCCTGCTCTCTTATAAACAGTATGTTGCTAATGTATGTACAGAGAACAGTTTGGTAAAGAACAATTATTAAATTATATTAAATGACCTTCAGCAATACTGCAATGAGACAGCCAAGCAATAAATTCGTCTCTAACGTTTACGAGAACTTCAGGCGTTATTTGTACAATCTCCGTTCTGATGCGATCCTTCAACTTTTCTATATCATTTGGGTGATTTTGATAAACTTTGCTCTTTAGGTATTCCCATAAAAAAAGATCAAATCTGGCAACCTTGGTGACAATTCGATCGTTTCTCTTCTTCCTGATGTGTGGGGGGGAATTTTCTTGAAACTTAAGGTTAAAATCGACTTATTTGACGTTACGAAAATTGTGCTTTTCCCAACTAGTTGCACAAATAACTATTTTAAAACTTATAAAGCGTTAGAATAATTATTATTTTGCGATATCTATTTCTCTATTCCTGTGAATTATATCATTCGTCTCACCCATTTCATTTAATAGTTATTTATTATACAAGGAAAAAAATATTAGATTTTTGCTCGAGGTTATGTTGTCTCCCGACGCGAAGCGTGCATGTATAACACACTATTTTTTTTCTGTAACAGTGAAAACGACGATTTAATAGTGAAAGAACATATTATTACAATATATTAATGTCAGAATGTTATCGATATAAAATTTGCATTTTTAAACTATAATAGTAAGCTGTTGCAGTTATAGCGACAATTAGACCTGCGTTGCTAAGGAAAACTTCAAAGTAATCAAATATTTGTCAATTTAATTCTGTGATTTGATTCAAAAATTGCGAACTCAGTAGTAGAGTTTGTTCAACCATCCTTTGCCGTTACGTCATACGTTGTCCAGCCTGCTCTCCCACTCATGAAATGGATGAGACGGAATTATGACGTCAGTAACGTATTTATTATCTAAGGTCGACATAAATTTTATCGGCTACTTTTGACAGTTCAGTTGTCATATTTTGTGAACAATTCTTAACATATGTCAATGATTACAATTTTGAGATTAAGCGTAAAATAACATTCAACCAATATAAGACATACGTAAAATAGCAGAATACGTCACCGATTATGACGTAACGGCAAAGGATGGCTGAACAAACTCTAGTTATTTTGAATAATATAAAGTTAAAAAATGTCTGATTCCGAGTTTTCTCTAACTCCACCGGAGTTCATAGAAGCAGCGCACGAAAATTATTGCCAGCTAAATCGCGGAAAATTTAAAAAACCGCGTATTGAAGATTTAAGAAATGGAAAATGAAAAAGACGCCGTCCTTTCTCGGAAACAGTGTTATTGGCCTATTTTTCGGAACTGGCCCAACAACAAAAGCCATCAACAGTGTGGTCGAATTATTCAATGATTAAAAGTATGCTATGATCCAATAATAATGAAGACATTTCAAAATATTTCAAACTAATTACATTTCTGAAACAAAATGGGAAAGGTTACACGCCCAAGAATGCGATTTTTACGAGTATACAAATTAGTGATTTTTTAAATAATGCACCCGATGAAGTTTACGTAATGGCCAAGGTTGTTGTTGTATTTGAGATTGCAGGAGCTTGTCGAATTTGTGACAAAATCAGCCAGGTAACATTAGATGATATTGAAGATTCGGGAAATTATTAATTGTGAAACTGAAGCAAACAAAGAATGATGTAAACAGGGAAGAATATATTAAATATTACCGAATGTACATAGCCCTTCGTCCAGCAGCAGCAAAGGATCGCCGCCTGTTTTATGCTTATCGCAATGGAAAATGTATCAATCAGGTTGTGGGTGAAAATCAGTTTTATAAGGTACCTGAAACAGTAGCTAATTTTCTTCAACTTGAAAATGCTAACTCATATACAGGTCATTCATTTCGAAGATCGTCTGCTACACTTTTAGTTGAATTTGGGGGAGACTTGATGACACTAAAGAAACATGGCGGTTGGAAGTCATCAACGGTCGCTAAAGGGTATGTTGATGAATCGGTGGCACACAGAACAGAAATTGCTAATAAAGTGTTCAGAACGTGGGGCAGTTCTGAATTAACACCCGATTTGATACCAGGTACATTAACAGCAGTTGTGTCCCTGTCAGAGGCAAATATTAGTTCAACTCAAGAAAATTCGTCTGCTATACCGAATAGTTCAAGGAACATGTCATTCATGCAATGCACATTTATTAATTGTCCTTTTGATATAAAGGAAATGTAACTTATGTTCAATAAAATATTCTAAAATCAAATATCTTATGGTTTATTTACGATAAAAAGACGATGACGTTGCAAAACAAAATATTGTGATGTTGCCAAGCTGTAGTTTCTTCCTTCACTTAACGAAAACTAGAAAAGTCAATCTGATGTTAGATTGACAGTTCTTCTTTTTCATTGTTCCGTGCCTCGTAGGGCGTAAGTCAAAAAAATATATTTAAAAATAAAAGGCTCGTATGATAGGCTTGATTAATTTAATATAAATATTTATTCATGAAAAACTATGGATAAGATACAGGAAACAGTAACCAATCATTCTATATTCGAATCAACATTCAATTATTTTACATAGAAGAGGGTTAAATGACGAACTGTAGGTCCTTATACCCTTTGCTGTGCTCTATAGAACCATCTTCAAGAGCACTGTAAGGGTTTACGCTAAAAGGAATCAATCATCTTCATGCAAATTTAAATATTGTTTCTTTATACAATATCTATTATATTAATTATAATAAAAATTTATATATCGACTTTGGTAGCTGGCCATGTGTAGCTGTGCTATTAGACTTTTCATATATAGCTGGGATAATCCACCAAAGCAAATTGAAATAATGAAATTTAAAGTCAACAATTATTTATCAACAACTGGAATGGCCTGCTCCTTATGCTAATAGTTTGAAGATTGCATGACAATTATGTTAAGTCACTACCTACCTGATTTTATATTGTATTTCAAAGTTTTACTTGTGTTAATAATGAAAACAATAACTTGGGAATATACATTTTATTTCAAATAGGAAAACTGGCTGGTCATTACGATACAATCTTTTAATCTAAACATTTATGTTCCTCTGAAATAATTCCACAATAATTTCAGAACTACTTACTTTCCTTTTTTGTGAGTGGGATACTCAAAACAGTCCACCCTGTTATTTGGTAATGTTCATTGAATTAAAAAAAAAAACATGCCGTTTTTTGTTTTAATTTGTGTATTATAATATAACTGTACCTAATTAATTTAATAATAGTTATTAGTGATTTTGAAAAGGTGGAAATAAAGCAAATCGGAAGAAGATATACAAAAAATAAAACACAAGATTTCCACTACTCCAACACAAAATCATCACTATCTCCATCATCACTGTCAAAATTAATAATAAGTGGAGGCACATCCTGTCTATTGAATACTACTTCTCTATCACACCAATCTTGTATAATTTTTTTTAGTGTGCTCTACTCTCTTTGACCAAATATCAGGAGTCACTTTTTCTAAAGACTTTTCCCACGCACCTAATGCTTGTTCTGTTGAAGAACCATCAGTTCCCACATGATCTCTATAAAAATTTTCAACTATGCCCCAAATATATGTACAAAGATAATATGTCAGCTTCATATACTGTTGGTGGTTCATTCCTACAAAAATGTACATATATTCAAACAAAATAAGTCATCTCAGTATTACCATAATATATTGAATAATGTTTATATCTAGTTACAGTTTAACTAAATTCAATAATAATTGGGTTTCGAAGTAAGTATTTACAAAAGGAATATCATTTTGTATCAACCAGTTCTGTATATCAGCCTTTTTGGTAGCTGTTGTTGGTACTTTATTGATCACTGTACTGTGATAACTTGCAATATCCACTAAAATTGTGGCAGGTTCTTCCAAGTTTTCAAGGTTATGTGTTCCTCTGAAAAAATATTGTGTTAGTTAATAATTGTGAATAAAATAAAACAGGGAATTCAATATACTCACTGTTTCCATACAGTTCGTACATAACATTTCGGAAAGCACTTTGATCAAAGTTATCAATTTCAACAGTAGGTTTTATGCGTTGTCTCTTTTAAGGTGGGCTTTTAGGCTGTTCACCTCTAATATTCTTGGCGGCAATACGGTTAACAGTGGTAACGCTAAGTTGTGAAGCTTCTGCAACTCTCTACAATATAATTACTTCAATTTATGAAAGAATAATACATATATCAAGTTTAATTAACCTAACCTAACATTAGAAACATTTAGCCATTTACATTTATATATGTAAGAATAATATCAATGATAATTAATACAAATAGCGAATACTATTACTTACGTTTCTTACAGCAGTAAGCGGGCCCCCATTTTGGCATTCCCTTCAAAATAGCTCAACAAAGATGTTACCATCTCCTGACATTCACTGTTCAGCTGCTTCGGCATTTTATTAACTACACACTGCAGATTTGCCTAAATAATTAGTAATGAAAATAACTGTTTTTTAATTTTAAAGAAGCAATGAATTTAAAAGCACCAAAAAAACTTGTGAACATTAGACGATGATCGAATGTCAATAAACGTCAAAACATGCTGGGGAATTTTACCAGTTGATCTGACAACGTCTTGAAGTTTTGCCAACCCGTTAGCTGTAAATTGCCCTGGCTGTTAAGGATAAGTTGTGTTTACGGTTGGTAAATTAATATTTATTCTGATAAGCAGGAAAGTAACTAGAAATGACGTCATCGTCTTTTTATCGTAAATAAACCATACTTTATCTATATGTAGGTATATACTGGGTGTCTCATTATATTCTGACTGTTTTCAAGAGCTTATATCTTCGAAACGGTTCTAGATAATAAGATGCGGTTTCCACAGTTAGGTTTAAAATTACCGTGAGTTTTGTTGTGACACCATTTATATAAATGGCGTACTTCCGGTTTATCCGCTAGAAATGTGGCGTATTTTCAGAATACAGTAGATGTAGTTTTTTAAATGGGACACCCTGTATAATTAGCAATTTCTTGAAAGACGCATATTTTTACTTTTTATCGGTACCTTGAAGTTTAAAATTAGTGCACAGAAAGCGAAGTTAGAAAACTTTAACTAGGATACTGTAATGATTCAGATATCTTAATAAATAAATCTTAATAAGACGGGTCTCCACCCCATTATTCCAACATAGCAAGAGAATCTGTTAACCAACAATTTGGGAATAATTGGATTGGTAGGAGTGGTCCAATAGAATGGCCTCCAAATTCTCCAGACATGACTGTTCCAGATTTTTTTGTATTGGGATTTGTGAAAAATAGAGTCTACAACCCGATGCCTGCTACTATTGAGTAATTAAAAAATAACATACGGCAGGTAATGGAAAATATTCCTCTTGAAATGCTGACAGCAGCATTTAGCAACTTGGTTCGATTCTACAAATGTATAGACCAAGAAGGAAGACTTTAGCTAATAAAGTTCCAATTATATCTAAATAATTACAGTATCCTAGTTAAAGTTATCTAACTTTGCTTTCTGTGCACCGATTTTAAACTTTAAAGTACCGTTATAAAGTAAAAGTATGCGTCTTTCAATAAATTGCTAAATATACAGGGTGTCCTATTTAAAAAATTACATCTACTGTATTCTGAAAATACGCCACTTTTCTAGCGGGTAAACCGGAAGTGGGCCATTTATATAAATGTGTCACAACAAAACTTACGGTAATTTTAAACCTAACTGTGGAAACCGCATCTTATTATCTAGAACCGTTTCGAAGATATAAGCTCTTAAAAACAGTCAGAATATAATGAGACACCCTGTATAGTAATTTCGAGAAAAGTTATATTTTGTTACCCGTCAACAGAGATGAAATGTTAAATTTTTTTCCCGTCACAGAAAAAAGTTAGAGCTTTGTCGAACTGTTATGACTTCAAACAACAAATTATTTCAAACCATTTGGACCAGAATTGCAGAAACCGGAATTCAATTGGATCACAATAATATTATAATGGTGAAATTTGTTTTTTTTTTTTCAAGATTTAGTTTCATTATCCACCTGTTAATAACGGAAGACAAATCGGCTTCTCCTTTATTTTTTACCCCAGATTAAGTGGTATAATTTATGACAAGTCATTTTGTTCCACCCAATGCATACGTTCACGTATACATTATAGGATGAATAGAGTGAAAGTTTTATTTCATTTGATCTGCCTACACATTCAAAACCAATTTAAAAATTATTGTTTTCTGATATATTGCAAAGAAAGTACCTAACTGGTCTTAAATGTCCTAATTACAGTTGCATAGATCGTTTCAATAATTATCCAATTAGATTAACAAAGATAAAACAATTTTTAATGGCAATTGTTCAAAAGTTTCTATAAAAACCTAAATTTCTATCAACACACTCTCGACCACAAATCTGTGCGAGAGTAAAAGTGAAAGTAGTTCAAATGTTGCTGCACTAAGAAGAAAGTGACAGTGAAACCGATGACCGACTTAAAAACTGTTTTCATTGTTAAATCGCTATAATAATAATTTTAGCGAGAGAATTTATTTAAAACTAACACAGTTGAAACAATTTATTAATTATGATAACCCAAAAAATATCGCTGGTTTCGCGGATTTGTGAGAGCAAAGAAATCGATACTATCTGTTTGAGAATAATAGCAATAAACGATTTGAAAGGGGTGTGCTGCACTACAACTTACCGAAGAATTTGTACCATGTAAGAAGCACTGTGCTGTACTCAGCCCGACCCTCACAGAACGCACCTTTCTAGAAGCGATGCATCTTGGCAAAGATTTTTCCAATTTAGTCGTCATAGGTGATGTGTTCACATGTAGTCTTTTGATATGGTCGTTACAGACAAGGAGGCATCCATAAAGTACGTCACACGAATTTTAGGACTTTTGAATCCCTCCCCCCGTCCTTGACACAGGTTGTCACATTTTTAGAAACCCTCCCCCCTGATGTGACGTCACACATTTTTAAAATTTATGCATGTTCTCATTTAAAAATAAGCGAGAGAAAACAGCTATTTTCATTTTTCACTCATTTTTATTACATAATAATTATTATGATTATAATCAAATAAAATGCTAAATTATAAATAAATATAGATCAAGTTCGTATATTTTTCAAGTTTTTAATTCGCATCCAAACTTTGCGTTTTAGTATTCTATTGACCTTGACCTCAAGCCCGTTGTCACACGATGTCAAACTTCGGTGATACCCTGCCTCCCCACTAACGTGTGACGTACTTTATGGATGGCCCCTAAATTAGATTAGAGTTTGCTTGTAGGTTGGAATATGCATTTTTAAAATATTTTCCCAACGTCCATATTATCAACGTATACAAATGATTACTGACGGAATAACACCTTTATAATAAATACAGCTATATGCTAAAATACTTTATCTCAGTGTAATTAGGGTGAAGTTGTAAGGATTTATTATGGTCCTAAGTGTATGTCAGAGTTAGCTCTGTCACCTTCAAGGTTCCTCCAACATCAGAGAATTTTCGCTGGACTTCACTTCTTATTGTTGTATATTCTTTGATATCGGCAAGAAGCTCCCACCACCCCTCATCTCATCCGATGGGGCCTCATCGTCTATAAGTTGAAGCTGAAGAGGCTGTTGAGAAGGGCCGAGTGATGTTTTTATTTGCAGTGTAAACACGGTGGTTTTATCTTTAGCGATCTTCTTTCTTGCTCCTTATTGGATGTGTTTTGCGCTGCCTCTATAAGGAGCAAATCCTTAGCCGACGATGTGCTACTAAAGGCGACTTTTCAAAATGTCCCTACTTGAAATCCTGGCTCTTCACCTAGATGGGTCTTCTTGAGATCCTCTACCAATTGATTTTAGGCCATTAGCAGCTCTAACAGTATTGTCACCGGCTCGAAAAATCTGTTGCTTTATCGTTGTGTTCATCGTCGAGCATCCCTTATAGTTCATTGGGTGTTATACCTGGTATTTCGGGCAGACTTTTTTTTGGGCCGAGATAGGAAACTCATGTTCGAATGGGTCCTAACCAGTACCCAGACAGTGTTGGACTCATCCCCAAGAGAATACCTACCAACCAAACCCACCTTAAACTCGCCGTTACTCCCGCCTTGGAATCACTACCCTAGCATACTTCAAGACGGGCGGCGGTCCCTCACACACTCTCCGTCATCTTCTCCCTTCTATCACTCCCATCTTTCACATGCCATGTTGAGTCCTCTTTCTCCAATCATGCTCTCTACTACGCCACGTATCTCCATCTATTCCTCCTCGCCCCTCAACATAATATTTACCATAAATTCCCAATACACCACCTCTCCCAGTTTATTTTCCAGCTTCTCCAGAACTTCGCCTTCCACGCGGGAGGCCCGGGTTCGATTCCCGGCCGAAGCATATGAATCGCTGCTTCGTAAACGAGAGAGAGACTCAGGAGAGAGCACACGCACGCAAGCAAGGCACATAACGAAGCAACGTAACATAACGTAACGTAACGTAACGGTCAGATCTTTTGCGTCACGACCCCTGGTTGCTCAAACATAATCTGACGTAAAGAAGTAAAGTTCCAAAAATCTCGTAGAAGCGACGAATTGTATGAACCTAACAGCTATTCAAAAAATAAGTGGAAATGTTACGTTGAAAATACCCATATACTACAGTACTAGATTTCACCATTGTGGCGTTGTAGTCAATGATATAAAAGTATCACGTAATAAATTCATTCATTTTTTTTCCTTCATACATAATGTTGAAAATATAAATATTGAATTCAGTTTTTAAAAAGTTAGTTCCTTATGTTAGGTTGGTCTGACCGTTTCGTTAATGGAGCGAGGGAGGTGGCGACGCAAAAGATCTGACCGTTACGTTACGCTGTTACGTTATGTGCCGTGAGCGCGAGCGCTCTCTCCTCAGTCTCTCTCTCGTTTACGAAGCAGCGACTCATAGGCTTCAGAGCTAGTCTCTCGTTGCAAAATGTTGATTGTCAGCATACATTGTATTATTAATTATAGTTAATAGGATATTTAATATGTACTTTGTGCCAATCAACTTATTGATAAGTCAAATAAATTCTTATATTAATATGTGTATTTATTTATTGATTCAAAAAATTTGATTATTGCTTAAAATGAACTAAAGTTCTTACCGTGTATCCCTTGACACGTTTTTTAATTTTTTTGTGATTTTTTTACCTAGTTTTTTTTTTCTAGTCAATACCTCAACATATCCATTCCAATGTAAACAGCAAACCTAAAATTTTAATTAAGATTGTGACTATATAGAATGATAAATCCTAATGGAAAGTCCAGTCCTGAATAAGTTATCTGAATTCGTGCAGAATAGCACAGGATCTGAGTGCACGACTGGCCGATATCAGAGAGGGGCTAAGGTCAAGGTCGTTGCCTTTACCGTCATTCACACTGCTATTGTGCGCCGCTTCCATACTCGACTGCCATTGAAATTTCAACAACTTAAATCACCATCGTCATGAATTTGATAACCACATTGCCAAAATAATGCTGTATTTCCGCCTAACTATATTTTTACATTCACCAAGAGTTAAAAATAATCTAAAAATTCCAACAGGGTGAATGTGTCTATTCGCGACCGGTTAATGGAAGTTTCAACTTCAAGATGTGATTGTATTCAGGAAAATTCATGTCATTTTTGGATTGTTTGGAGCCTTTATGGAATTGAAATTGCAATTTTCAGTGTTTTCATACATATTTATTGAATAAATTTAAAAAGAGAAACTTACTCCCACCGCTTTAAAAGAAAATGATTTTGTTCTCATAAACCTGGTGAACCAATTGTTGTGTATCTATGCAAGGGCGTCGCCAAGGAGGGGCAAGGAGGCCCTATAGATCAAATGGAGCTACCCGCAAAGCGACCAGAGTGCGGGCAATTGACTTCCTTACCTATTAATAAATTCCTTCATTCCCGAAACAGAAAAAGCATTGAAAATTTTGATTGCTTCACCATGCACGACCTGTATAGTAAAGCGATTCTTTAGCAGCCTCAGAAAAAACATGGCTAAGAAGCACCATTGCAGAAGATCGTCTTAATGGTCTGGCCATGATGAGTGTAGGTACACAGAGCTATAATAAATAAAAACCTAAATAATTTTAGTGATAAAGTGGTTGAAAGTTTTGCAAAAAATCCCCGCAGGCTTTGCTTTATAACTTCTGTTTAAATGAATAATTATTACTGTGTTTAAAAGTTTCATTTAGTTATTGTGCTGTCGGGGGATGTGAAGTTTTATACATTAATATTAGAACCAGTCTTATTACAATCGTCATCGAAGCAGACTTCCAAAGTGTGTTGATGTTGGTAATTTGGTAACCCGCAAGTAGTACCTATATGAGATATCCGTGTAAGATGCCTGTTAATAATCAGTGCTATTCTGTTCGCAAATAGCAATGCTGTTATAGAAAATATATTGTTATCATAGCAATATTCTAAAAAGTGGTATTCTGATCATCATGTTAAGCAATATTTTATGTTCTGTCAATTTTAAAGATATCTTGTTATTTACCTTGTTATCTCAGCAACCTCATTTTTCTACTTGTTAAATGCATAACAAGATTTCAAAAAATGGCAATAAATCCATTGTTGGAGAACTTTCCTCTACTCCTAGGTTGTAGAGGTGCTTCCTCATACAGCAGTGCCCTGTTAGGAGTCCTGCTATCCTCCTCAACCTACTCCTTGGTAGTTCAATAGCTGCCCCAGCGTGTCCATCAGTCCATCCCTTCAGTAGAAGTTTGGATTGTCTAGGACCCTGCAGAGCACTCCAATGAGCGAGGTGCTGGTTCCTCAGCCACTTCCTCGTCTCCTTGCGTATTGTTTGTTTTGTTAGGCCGAGGGTCGGGCCCGGGCCGCAGAAAGGAGCTACCACCCCTTCCGCAGCCTTCCGCCATTTCGTTGCCTTCAAAACCAGAGTGGGCCGGAATCCATTCTAGCCGCACTTTCCTTACAGGTAAGTTTACTAAATTTTTGTTCTCAATGAACTTTTCCAAGTTTCAACTGGATATTATTTATAAAGGTTTTTGTAAGTCTTCTTTTCTTTGGCCATGGTAGCTACCAAACCATTGTTGGTGAGGATTTGAATATTGGAATGAGTCAACCTGCTATAAGCACAGCCATAAATAAAGTCAGCAGTCTTATTTCAACATATCTGTTACCACGATATGTTAAATTTCCTAGTACTGCTTGTTTCACGAATTTTACCTTAATTTATAGTTGACGTTAAGTTGTTTTTTGTATTGTGCCTGCTCGGTAGCATTAACTTTTTTAAAAATTCCTGATAAACGTTGAGAAACAATGGAGTAATATGTTTAACAGTTCCAAAACATATACAAGAACATTTTCAAGGTGAGGTTGTTTTGGAGCTAGATCACCAATCGTTAATTTTTCTTGCAAACGAAAAGCTGTATATGTATGTCCGAGAAAACTCCTATTCCGAATCACTGTCTCTTAAAGTGATGACAATTTTTTCCATATTATCTTCGATTGTTGCTTCTTGAACCAAAAATTGTTGCTCCCATTTTTTTGCATGTGTGCATTG
This sequence comes from Galerucella pusilla, assembly GCA_910591695.1. Classification (NCBI taxonomy): domain Eukaryota; kingdom Metazoa; phylum Arthropoda; class Insecta; order Coleoptera; family Chrysomelidae; genus Galerucella; species Galerucella pusilla. Next base: position 17,031 of record CAJUYI010000953.1, on the reverse strand, counting down.
GCTTTGCCATTCAGTAGGAGGGAAACTGGCAAAGAATTGTTCACATAACTCTTTTACATTATTTATATTGAATGTAATAACCTAACACGAGTAATGATACGCCTCTGTACAGAGCATTTATATGTCTTGCTAGAGCTGTAGTGGGAGGTAACCTTGAAGATGAGTTTGTGCGCATGGGGCGGGCTCGCCATCACGTTTGACTAGCGTCTAGCCGATCACGCAGCATCGTTCCCGAAGATAAACGATAGGCAACTGAAAGTATATGTAAATATCAGAAAATAAGAAATAAAAAACTAAAAAAAACTAGAAAACCCAGGCCCAAACCCGTTTGATCAAAGTGTAACTACGTATGAAGATATCAGAAAATAAGAAATAGAAAACTAAAAAAAAAACAAGAAAACCCAGGTCCAAACCCAGTTGATTAAAGTGTAATTATGTATAAAAATATCAGAAAATAAGAAATAAAAAACTAAAAAAAGAACAAAAATACCCAGGTCCAAACCGGTCCAAACTCCTACCAACTGGACTAATCTACTCACATTCAGTCACATCGAATAGAAGGTTAAAGGCTGC
>CAJUYI010000953.1:0-16448 GCA_910591695.1 Galerucella pusilla | reverse complement strand
TTCGGTGGCCAGCAATGCAAAAACACACGCTTTCTTCATTCATTATTTTATCATGAACAGTAGAAGAATATTTGAATTTTGTATACCATTATTTTAACAATATTAAAGTAGGCATAATATCACTACAGTCAGAGTGAAATAAAAAATCAATGAAATGCCCCTAAAATCGTCTGAATTTCTTTTATTTGATCTTACACTGACTTTAGATGAACTATACATGTTAACTTTCATAAACCGTGACACAATATACTGTTTCTGATCAGTACGGAAAGTAATAATTTCCATGCACGACCGTAGTTTCCCGAGCTCCGATTCATATCGTCCTGCTATAGAGTGCAGAAAATACACCATGTTTTTTCTACGAGTTGTTGGAAAATAGGATAAACAGTATTAAATTTTGAACAAAATAACCAGAAACAAACGAACCCGTTTGTGGGGTGAATTGTAATCCCTAGAGGTGAGCCACAATAGACCTAACAACGGTCGCTTTCGAGGTGGCGAGAAGTCTCCACTCACATAGAACCTAACCTAACCTAATGACGTATCAGTCTTTGAGCATCCACCCCTCACTTTCTATTTTTAAATGGTACCCCCTGTATATTTTTGTTGAAAATCGCTTTTCACTCTATTGCGAATACAACGATGGAACATACTTGTTGGTTTCTTATTATTAATTAGCACATTTCGCAATTTTAAAATAATTATTATATAAAATACAAATAATGAAGAAAAAATTAGAGTTAGATTCCATATAAGGTTCAAAACGTCTTAAAAAGCGCTCTTGTGCATGCAGCTGGACAACATGTCTCACGAATGCATTTTTCAAGATCATCATCTAAATCTACAGACTGTGCTTAATATACTAATTTTTTAAAGAAATAACCAAAAAAGTCCAGTAGCGTTGGATCGGGCGAGCGGGGAGGCCAAGCTATAAGTCCGTGAGTTTATTAATTACATTATCTTGCTGCGCATTTTACCTCAGGACGTTGAGGAAAAGATTCTTGGTATCTGAATTCAAATTTATGGATAGTATAAAAATTTTATTGGTCGATTCACTTCAACACCAGGTTTAGTATTTTGTCAGGGCGCCCCTACTCGCAATATGCATATATAGTTGTGTCCAACTAAGTGTTGCATATGTATAATGTATAAAATATGTGCTTTGCATGCATCTTGCCTACTGTATAGTAGCAAAACGCAGGCGTTGTACAACACTTTATTATTTAACACCATTGTAAATATATTGGCACTAGTTACAAGACACATAAATGAAAACAACTGCAATACTGTCAAAGAGCCCTCGCGAAAATTCTCGTCGAGCGACGCGTAGGTCGAATACGGGCTTCTGGAAATTCTAGAAGCTTGCTCTGCTCTCTCGGGCTCGATTAATAGCGGATGCGGCGCCGGCGTTGCCAAACGTAACTCAAATTATACCTTATTAGGAGCGCCTGGCGACGCCCCTGGTTTCTTCTTGCGGCGCACACTTTGGGAATCACTGCTCTAGGTACTATTCGCAAATGATTGTTGTTCTACACATATTATTAAATTTTATTATTGTATGAATATTAATAGTACAGTTATTACCATTAGGAATATTATTTACAAAATTTGGATAAATATTTTCTCGTTGTTTCCCATTTTTCATGAAGTGATCGAAGTTTAGGAAATATCTATGTTTTGCTTCATGAAAAGGGTGGACTTAAGCTTTGAATAATCACACGTGAGGCTTGATGGAGACTTTAATGGAGATTTTCCGTGAAAGTACGCCAAAAGCAAGGTTTCTGAAACTGTAGTACCTAGCAGTTTTCGTTAGCACCATTCCTTGAAGTATTGATTTTGCTTAATACCTCGTTCTTGATTTATCTTGCATCAGCGACAGAACAGCGATATTTGCTGATTTTTCTATAACCATTTGGCTGTTTCAATGATTTCAATATCTTCCAGTTTTTGATAATAAACTGATAAAATAACAATGCTTAATAAGCTACAGAAAGCTGTAGTTTTATGCGAAGAGTACCGCATGTAATTAACAAAAATCCAACAAAAAATTCTGTGGGGAGGAGAAGAAGTCTTATATATTTCACGGGATGTAATTGTACTAGTCTCTAACTTCATTGCCAGACCTCGCCTTTCGCTCGCTCGCAACATCGTTCTCGACTAGTAGACTATGAGCCCATGAGGAAAAAAGTGTCGCGATTTGAAACAGCAGCAAACCCATTCAGAACGATAGTTTATCATGCCACCATCGGTTCCACCACTCTGGCGTTCATTTTCTCTCGTGCATAAAATCGCAGTGGAAAACTGAACATTTTATTTTTCACCCCCTGATACCGTGATATGAAACTGTACGCCGTTTGTTACATTTGATAGTAGAATCATAGGACATCGGTCGAGACTATGCCGTTCAAAAATGATCGTGAGGAAAATCTAGGAAAATCTATTAAAACTCGTTTGTGAATTTTTTTTGTCTTAAATTTGGCTAGTATCTAGTGGAAAAGATTGTATATACACCATAATGTTGAAGACATTTATAAACCTCGCACCTTATTCCGCTCGGTCAATAATAATAGTCTTCACCACCTTGATGTATAATATACTAAAAATGCTCACATTTGGTTTGGTTTGAGGGATTTGAACCGTTCACTGCGGCAATATTGTCTATTGCGCCCCATTTCATTGGGAGCGGGTAGGTGAACAAATTATTTGTGAAATAAATAATTAAAATAATCACGTTTTAAATGTTATTAAATGGTGAACAGTGTGCAGTAAACTGGATATTTTTTCAAACTCCTAACTTTATTTACTTGGTTTTAAACGCGTAATTTAATTTAAGTACATTACAATGTATTTTATCGACGTAGATATGAAAATGAGTACTAATTCTAAACATACATTGCCAAGGCCGAATTCGGTCATACTGAAGGTCGAATTGAAAAATTTATGACCGTTAATATTTACACGCGTTAATACAACAATAATATCGCCAGATAAATACTTAATTGGTTTTTTTAATAAGCCCATCAAGGTGAAGGTTATTAGGAGTAATTCGAATGATTATATTTATTAGGTAATAGTTACTTGTTACATAATTTAAACTTGTACCATAGTGAAGCAGTTACAATCCAAACTGCAGTGCAGGTATTTAATTTTATAATTATACAGGGCTACTACAAAATTATCATTTGTTTTGACAAAGCCATAATTAGGAAAATGTGACAAATAGAACCAGAAATAGCCGTTTCTTTTTTGGTCAACCTCGCACTAAATTTCCTTATCATAAAATGCAGACATATTCTGATGGAGCTTCAGGCGCCATCTTAAAAAAACGTTTTTACCGATATCTCGGGAACTTTGCACTTTAGAGCAAAAGTTATCGAGACCATTACTGTAGAGAATGAAATTTTTCAGCTTTTTTTTCTCCAAGCTTCTTTTGTAAAACCCACCGTTTACGATTTGGGCCCATCTAATTGAATCAACCGGTTCCACTATCTCGGCCGATAACTCGTACAATATTGGATTGATTAATAATATGTATCTGCCCATTTTGAAAGATCAATTTAAATTGAAACAATGTTCCATTTTCAAGCTACAATGGCTAAAATAATATCCTATTGTAGTTAGAAATTAATTGTCAACTTGGTCAGAAACGTCAAGTTGACAAAAATGATTTTAAGATGTACAGGTTACGTAAGAACGATTGCATTTTTTTATTTCTTCAACACCCTCCCTCCTTCCATGCTGGGAACATACTGAATACCACCAACTAGTGAATTCTCTCTACTATCATTTTTTGTACAAATTAATCTGCGCTTCTGGCAACAGCGGTTGAAAGAGGAGGGCGATGAACATTCTTCCAGGCTCTGGAACTAAATACGCCCATCGCTAACTGCCCACAATTATTCTTCTCTCTCTTTCAAGCAGTTTTTCTCATATTTTCCTTGCCGTACTTGTGTAAATGGTATGACTTGAATATACTTTTCGCAATCTGTATAAGTGAACCTAATCTTCAACGAGAAGCCGGTAGAGGCTGACGATCTTGACCATGAAAATGAAAAATGTATCGGATTCTGAATCTTTAAATTTATCTTCAGAGCTTCCTTCGGCTTAAAGACATTTCTTCGGAACTATGTGGATGAAATAAGCACAATAGATATTTCAGGTTTCAGTAGAAGTTCACCTTGATTCCCAATTTATTATTGGTGAATTGGCAGCCGTGACACTTATGGCCATATTCTCCGTATGCAATTAACGACGAAAATGCTATATGTGGGATTGTAGGTTAATTGAAGTTCGTGGGCTGAATTACTGGGTATGTCCCGGTGTACAAGCTTGGCGATGTCAGGGGATGTACCTACCAAAGGAGTTAAAAGGGATGTCGAGGGATGTTCTGGGATATTTAGATATCTGGTGATATCTAAATTAATGATCACTCCTTAGGTGGAAATAGTATTCCATCGATTCCTTATCAAAGTTACATCTGCTGTAAGATATCCATTCTCTAATAAATGATGAATAATGAAGGTGTGAGAATAAACAATACATTTCTATCACTTTATGCGGAGCTTTAGACTCGAGTAGCTGATGTGGTTTATTCAATAGCCTTTTTGGTGTGCGTCATCGATTGTTAATAGCCTTCTAACACATTACGTTGGAAGAAATGAAAAAAAAGGCAGGTCTGTGATTAATCCCAATCAAAATATCACAATAATGAACCGTTTAAATGTATTACAAACGTTAAGCCTAATCTTTGACTTACAAAAATTTGATTGGTTGATGTTTATATTACCTATCAATCGGTAGTTCAAAATACTATGAAGGCCTTCCTTTCGTAGCGGCAATGTGTCTTACGTCTTTTTACACTGTCCCACTGACAGTTCTCGTCAATTCAGTACTTTGTTGTTTACGGTCAATTATTATTTATGGAAAGTGCATATTAATCTTCTTGTTATATTCATTGAAAGAATACAAAAATAAGCCTAGATATACGGAAAAACATCAGCATTTTGAATGTTCTCAAGTATTTTCACTTAGAAAAAGAAGCTGATAATTATTAATTTTATAGCCTTTTCGAATTTGGCTGAATACGATCTTGATGATTTTATTCTTCAAATTTGAGGTGAGCTATAAGTCAAAATAGCAAATAAAATAAACGACAAACCCAGAACCCGGATATGCGTCACAAACGATGACGAACACCAAGGAGGCTATTGAATGTACCATAAATAAACTATACCAGAATAGTATATTGTGCAACAAGTGGGGAAAGTTCAACTATTCTCACGAGTTTGGAGTTGGAGTTTGTGGCACGAGCCCGAAGAGTGACGCAAACACACGAGTGAGTAAAGTACTTTCCCCACATGTTGCACACTATACTTTTTCTACAAATTTAAAGAATACAAGTAAAGTAACTTTTTTATTTTCATGATTAGTAAAACAAAAATAACACTAGAGTATCCTATCTCTAGACTGTTGAATAATTTAATGCAAAATTATAGTTGATGGTGAAATGTGTACAATTTTGTATGGTCAAACCCGGAACGTTATTTATTTTCACTAAATTCTCTGTTATTTGAAACTACCTTTTCGAATTTGAAAACTTCTACTAATCTGACAGTTTTGTGACAAGTAGGTATTTAAAGAGGACAGTAGCAAACTAAGTTTTTGTCGATTTTATTTGATTCTCCATATAAATGTAGTTGGCGTGGGCAGTGCCGTGAGAAATGACATTTCTCACAGTATGAGCAATATTTGGTTTTAAAATTGAGTAGGCAGTTGTAGAAAGAAACTTTATTTTGTTTCAATCATATCCGGTTTACTTTAGTAAATTTTCATTAGATTTTGCTCAAATTTTTTTTATTCCAAAAAAACCTTTATTTACCCCGCATCAACTTCTATGAGTTATTAGCGGGGGAGACAATACAAATTTATAGTAATAGCTACAATTTTACAATAACATAATATAAGAATAAAAGGTATAAATAATTATATCAGTTTTTCTGATTTGAGTTTAATGTTTTTTAGATAGCCAAGGACTTCATTTTCATTTGATGAAAGTATACTTTTTAGGTTGGATCTTAATTTATAGGTTTTTCTTGCTGTGTCATAGATTGGACATTCCAGTAGGATGTGTTTCACTGTGATCACTGTGTGACAATTTTGACAGGTGGGTGCGGGTTCTTTTTTCATGAGTTGTTGGTGTGTTAAGTGTGTGTGCCCGATACGCAGTCTATTTAGTATAACTTGGTCTTTTCTTTTGTAGGACGTGGCGAGAACTGTTGTAACTTGTGATTTGCTTTCTTTTAATTTGTCATCTATTTTATGCCAAATAAACTGCCATTGTTGATCTATCAACGTTTTGATTGTGGATTTGTGATCTATATGTGGATATTTTTCTAGCATAGGTGCATTGATAGTTGGATATTGACAAGCTAGGCGGTCAACTTGTTCATTTCCTGGTATTACCATATGTGAAGGTACCCATAGTAAGGATATATTCTTACCATTTTGTTGTAAGTCATACAGTTTTGTCCTAATTTGTTGTTGAATGGGATGTGTTGGATACAATTCCTTCAAATTTGACAGTGCGCCTAAAGAATCAGAGATTATTAAAAATGAACTACTATTGTTTTCTATGCATAATTCAGGAGCTTCCAATATAGCAACTGTCTCTCCTGTGAAATACTGCAATTTCGTGGTAATCGAATGACAAATCGGTTGTTTTCACAAATATACGCTACTGTGTTTCTTGTTTCTGTTTTCGTTGCTCAAATTATTTCATGCCTTACTTGTGTCAGAACCTGGAGAGACAGTGTTGTTAATAATAAATGTACATACTCTATTATAGCATCATGAGATGATGATTCGAGAAAGGAAAAGAATAACTTAATAATGTATTTATTTTAAAATAGTATGTCGGTAGTTTCAGATGTTATATTCTGGTTGACCTTAAACATGTCTGCATATTAGTAATGATTATATTACTATTAGTAGTTATGTAAATGAATTAATACTAAACGTACTTAACTGTTCAATCTCCTACAACTTTTTAATTATCTTATTCTCTGAACTATCGACCTTCAACATTATAAAAAGTTCCTGACTACTAGTTTAATGATGCAATATTATTTTTATTCTTAAAAAAAATCACAAATCAATTAGCACGAATGAAATTGTGCAAAGTGTAGTCACGAAACTAAATTAGGTCATTTCATTTGTGCTGACTGGTTTATTACTCCTCTACGAGAACTGAAGCTACTTTCGGTGCAAATGAAATTTTCTTAAATGTATTTGGAAGGAGAAAATAAAGAAGGGAAAATAGCGGATTGTCTGGAAACCTCGACTGAAAAGTAAAATACATCAACCACCCTTGGTCAGTATAAACGTAATTGCATAATACATTGCTTACTACGTTTTGAGAAACGCAGTCAAGTTACACAATAGATACCATACATATAGAAAACGCAAGCTCAGTATCCAGAAGATTATAAATAGGATGAAAGCAAAGTAAAATCGAAGCAACGATGCCCAATAAACACACAAACGTTTTAAGAACGTAAAATATTTAACATGTAACCTAACGTTTATGAATGGTTTTCAGGCAACTAGTTATATTACCGGAGTAATGTCGCTCGTTTCTACGTAATATATAACGATTTTCCCAACGTTAAATACAACGTGATTTTCGTAACCTGAATACATGTATTCAGGTCCAACCCAATACAAAAACAAAACCCACACTATTGAGTGTTTCTACTCGAAACATGTACGTATGTATGTATGTTGTATGTATGTATTTCGGGGTGACATTCACTGAGACCTAAAAGATCTATTAGGCTCCCTTACTTCTACATAGTTTTTGAGGAGAGTCTCAGAAACTAGTAGTTCCTTTAGTCCTATTTCCCGAAGGAGTTTTAGGATGTCTGCAGGCTTCAACTTGTGTGAAATTTCCTCTTCTATCCAGTAATCTCCCAGGTGCTGTCCTCTAGGATTCAGAATGCTGTTCAGTTGAAAAGTATGTAGATGAAGGTTTCTTCTTCCATGCCACAAAATCCGCATTCTTCTTCCTCCACTATTTTAAGCTTTTTCAGGTGCCCATTCAGGCGACAATAACCCGTTAGGATCCCTGTTAAAACTCTTAGCGCAGTTTTACTTTGACTTATGCATTCATTTGATTTCAACAGATTGTAGTCACCCAGAAGAGTATTTGATTGTATAAGCCCTACTAGATCTTCCCAATGGTTAGATCTTCTGTTTTTCTCGGCTCTACCTATTTCTTCCAATATTACATGGGACTGATTCCGCAAAATGTTCAGGCCTCCAGAAAGATATTTGCTAGTTTATCTGCTATTTCATTCCCTTCTATTCCAGTGTGTCCCGGAATCCATAGTAAGGTGACTATATTGTTCTCGCCTAGTTAATTGAGTTTGTCTAGGCGTTCCCACACCATTTTGGAACTGATTAAACAAAAGAGCTCAGTGCTTTAACAGCTGCTTGACTATCCGACATAATGATAATCCTTTGTCTTCTGTATACTTTATCAATATTAAGCTGGGCGCACTTTCTTATGGCGAGACACCGCAGGAATTTTATCTCGGAAGAATTGTTTGATACCGACTGTCCAACAGGACAACGTTAATGATTATCAAGTAAATAAAATTTCAAGTAACAATAGCTATATCGAGCAAAACAACAAACAAACTCAGAGAACATTCATATTGATGACGGAAATTTTCAGAAAGGTATCGGAATAATATGCCAAATTAGATTCTCAAGTTATCCGTGATAATAATACTAATTCTAGTGAATTACCTTACATTTTAGCTAACGCCTCGGCAGATGAAAATATTATCCTGAGGTGGGTTAAAGGGCACGACGGGAGTACCTATAGGTAATCGCATTACCGATTCTTTAGCTAGGAAAGCGGCTGGACAAAAAGTTTTAGGACCCAGTGACACCTACGGTCTGACGACTTCGACAATTGCGGAACTAGCCAAACGTTATACCCATGCTCAATCCATTAAGAGATGGAATTGAATCAAAGGATGCAGTCGTGCTAGGATCACCTTGGGCGACCCTGGGAAGCTGGCGTCTAAGAAATATTTGGTGATGACTACGTTTAACAGTAGGATTTCTGACTGGCCACTGTCAACTAAGGAATCACCTCCATACTAAGGGGCTAGTGGACACACATCTATGCAGGATCTGTGAACAGGCAGATGAAACTGTCAGGCATGTTTTATGCGAGTGTCCGGAGTTATCGTCAATAAGAGTGTGGGTCCGGTGAGTCTTGACCTACACCTGCCGATATAAAGGAGATGTCTCCTAGTGCCCTGTCCACCTTCCTGTGAAAGACAGGATGAACGATAACCTAGTAGGACAACTCTTCGGGAGGATGTACAATGGGTAGCATGTGGCCTGAGTCCTGTAACACTTCCCCTCCCTACTTTACAGATACAGATAGTTTACATTGTATTTCCGGAGTAAGACTTAAAAATACTAATTGAAACAGATTCAACTAAATCTTTTATGGATCCAAATAGGGTATATAAATCATTTCGAGTTTGTGATACAGATTTTTTTCTCCAAGCTGTACAATAACTAGATTCTGAGATGCAGAGGGTTACCTCTGTTAATCAGACACCTTGCATAACAGTTTTTATTCAACAATATAATCATCAAGTGAAATAACGTCATACAAGTAGTATCACAATAATAAATTCCGATTAAATAAAATGGAATAATGTAGCATGCAATTAACCCGGCTCGAGTTCATAGTTGTATGAGTTCAGAGACCTTGACCTGGCACCAGCCAACAGGAAGTGATTCGCCGCGCCACGCGGCAATATGAAGAGCAAAACAGTTCGCTGCATCGATTTGCACCCGAAAGAGGTGACCTCTATGCTTTTCACTGACAATATCCAAATTATTCAGCCATTTGAATAACAAATATTGCTCTTATGCATGCCGGTTGAGATTATTAACTTCTCTCTTTGTTCGAAAATTGAGAAGTGCACAACTTCATGATCTGCGAATAGCTATATTCATAATTATCGTCAAACTAAATACGATCTGAATATTATGTGAACTCTATTTCACTAGATTATATTGATGAATTGCACTTTACGAACCAATTTTTCGATTAAACGTTTAAAAAATTTTGGTCTCCACATCCAAAGTGAATATGGATATAAAAAGCGGAAAAAAATAATTGTCCAACCCACCACTGCCCAATTTATCAGCGAAAGTTGTCATCCTAACAAAAATATTCACCATTGACATTGAATATCATGAGAATACCCACCATTTTTCAATATACCTACAGCTATGACCAGAACCACGAATTTCGAGAGAACAGATTAAAAAATTCACTCATGTCTTGAATTTATAATTTATTAATGTTACCCAATTTGCCTGAAAATCTGCAAAAATATGTAGTAGTGGCTACTACTGCTACTACTGCACACGTTAGACCCACCACCGGTCAGAGGCTGAGAGTCCTCGGCACCACAGCATTTAGGTTTTTTGTGCTCTTAGTCGTGCCGTTTATATGAAGGGGCCAGTATGCCTTATCAGTCCTTTTACTAACCTCCAGCACGTGATCAAGGAGGCAGAGGTTTCCTTCATGCTTCATGGTTACCAGACGCCCTTTCGGTGCTAAATGGGGACTTAGACCAAGCATGGTACACTGGTTGTACAAAATGGTTGTCATCTCCAGGATAATATATGCATCTCTGGTCCGGTGGCCAAAGATTAGACAAACCTCTGCGATGCTGAAACTAAGCGAAGTCCAATGCATTTGCATTACAAGGACAATGAGGAATACTCCCACTGCGACGCTGGAGACAATGCTAGACCTTCCTCCGCTACTTTGTGTCATAATGTGCGAAGCAAGGGCATCTCTAACCCGACTGGAAAAGCATCAGACCATGACGTTGCACATGGGAAAGGGCACACAGAAATAAGGCATGTGTATGACGACATCTTTAAAACGCCAACAGGCCACATGACCGCCAGATATATCTTTCGAAGATCGATAGGAGTTTGAGGAAGAGAACGCACCACCACTCAGTAGAGCGAGTGAACTGATCTGGTACATAGACGGATCAAAGAATGAGCTCGGCACCGGAGCGTGCATATACAGCAAGTCGAGCAAATATGAAGGAATCGTCTCGCTTGGAAAATACGCCTCGGTATTTCAGGCAGAGGTATATGCAATACTTGCATGTGCAAGGGCAAATAACATGAGAGCCTACAACAACAGGCAGATCAGGATCTACAGTGACAGTAAAGCTGCCTTTAAAGCACTTCAGAGCTCTAAGGTAACATCTTGGCTGGTATGGGAATGCGGCAAGGAACTTAGAAGACTGGCGACTCGGAACAGTGTAACACTGGAGTGGGTCCCAGGTCACAAAGGAATCGCTGACATTGAAAAAGCTGACGAACTGGCTAGAGCAGGACCCGAACCAGCGATGGGCATTCCCAGATGCTCCACAAGGTCATGGTTAAAAGGGTGGGTGAAATAACAACACAACAAACACTAGTAGAATACGCCCAGGCATACACTTGAGAAAAAATTCATAAATGAACCAACAAAAAAAGTAGCGAAAGAACTGCTGTCAATGAGCAGGAACAAACTATGCACCGTAACGGGGCTTCTTACGGGACACTTCCCACAAAGGAGCACCTGATTAAAATAGGGCTGTATAAAGGAGATCTTACATGCAGAAGATGCAAAAAGGACACCGAAACAGCTCTGCACATATTATGCAACTGTGAAACGCTGGACCACAGGAGGCAGAAACTGTTTGGCAGACCCCAAATGACTCCAGGAGACTTCTAGAACCAACCAGCAAAGGACCTGTATGAGCTAATACAAGGAACGGATTGGCTGAACAGGCTGTAGTCAGAACACTAGGAGGATCCACAATAAGCCTAGGAAGGTGAGGTGGTGCCGGCGAAGGGACGGCTACTTTAAAAAAAAACTTTTGGCATTTTTTATCGATATTCTGAAAAGCTGTTGCCACAAGAGACATGTTTTTGCTGCAGTCGGAGCATTCACAAAAGATTCAAAATACACTTTTTTTATTATAGCGTATCGACCACAGGAGGTCATTAGCGATATTTGGTGTACCTATACATATATAGTTTGACAGTAATATAGTTACCTACATTCGATATTTTGAATAGAATTTACAACAGTTATTGATTTAAGGAAAATCTTCAGGCTACTTAAAGTGCAGTACGTCGGATAATCAATTGTAGGAGAGTTGTGGCAGTTGTCGCTGTTTTTTTAAGTGAGGATATTCAACAAGTAGGTGCTTAATAGTTAGTTTTAAGTCACAATGATTGCATTTTGGTTCGGGACCTTTGTCAAATAGTAAGCTGTGAGTTAGCCGCGTATTACCTAAGCGTAGTCGTGTTAGAAGCATTTGATCGCGAAGATTTTTTGATAGCTCTGACCAAGGCTAAATAGACCTTTTTACCTCGTTAAGTCTAGTTCCCGCTATTTTCCATTCAGCTTCACAGACACTGCTCAGTTCAGATTGAATTATAGACTTAATATCCGCATTTACTGAAAACTACACTACTCGAGCATCTTCGTTGGCCGTGGCGTCTTTTGCTCTTCGATCAGCTTACTCGTTGCCATCTTTTCATGCGTGTGATGGGATCCACATAAAAATGATATACTTATTGTTTTCTTAAGCTATTATGAGTTCTTTTTCAATTTTTAAAACAACTGGGTGATTTGTTGATATTTTGATTTTGATTGGTTTAATATTTCAAGTTTCTACCTTTACTGAAATTTTAGAAAAAAATATGAAAACTCAATCTTAGTCACCACGTTTCAAGGATGATATCTCGGAAAGGGGTGGGCTGAGGAAATTTTTTTATAGGAAAGACCCATCTCAATTTCATACGAGCCATCACCTTATAGATTTAAAAAAACAATAAAACCTGTAAGATATATTTGGATCCACCCTATATGCAAGGTCCGTCAGAGGAATCTCAAACGAGCGTTACGAGCTAGATAAGCTGGGTATCAAGAAAAGGGAAGTACAACGAGGGTTGAAGGGGTCAGGTAGTTAGTTATCAACAAGACGTGAAATAGAAACGATCGGAATAATAAATATACGAGATGGTAAGATTTATAGAAAACTTGAAGAAGGATCTAGCAAATGGGTTATACCGAAACCTGCACGAATGCAAATATGTCGGCTATGTCATGACGATAGCGGTCACATGGGAGTGGAAAAAACAATTGATAGAATCGAGCTAATTATTGGTTTGCAGGTATGAGAAAGTTTGTAACTGAATACGTGAATGCCTGTCTAAACTGTGCTTACTACAAGAACAAAACATCAAGGCTCAAGGAAAATTACATCCCATTGAGAAAGTCCCAGTGCCCTTTCATACCATTCACATAGACCATGTAGGGCATTTCGAAACCAGCTCAGTTAAAAACAAATTCATTTTAGTAATTGTAGATGCCTTCACGAAATTTACAATCATCAAGCCAGTAAAAAATCAAAAGACGCGTCACGTAACAAAAATTCTTCAAAATTTGATTACTTTATTCTGAGTACCCAACAGGATTATTAGTGATAGAGGTACTGCTTTCACTTCCCGAGGTCCAAATAGCGTTAAGCACAGTCAAGAATAAAGGTATAAATACAACCCTCATGGAAGCTTTAATTGGATGTAGTAAAGCGTATGCAGAAGGATTACTTTGGAATGAGTTAGATATTGACCTAAAAAGGCTTGATCTTAATGCACTGAATAATGATATTTCCAAGTATATAACAAAAGATCAAAAGTTGCAGAAAGAACGTTACGATAAGAAAAGAAAAGAAGGCAGTATCTTCAATGAAAACGAATTGGTCATGATAAGAATAACAAGTCAAGCTTCAACAGGAAGTTCACATAAACTTCACCCGAAATTTAAAGGTCCCTTTCGGGTTTCAAAAAAATTAATTAATGATCGATATGAGGTAGAAGATTTACGAGATGGGTATCGTCGTGCGAAAACGGTGGTGTCGGTCGACCACATGAAAAAGTGGATTACTTTATTACGGACATAGAATGTCAAGTTACTATGTTATATTATGTTACGTTATTATATTTGCCTTTTTATGGTTGTCTTTACGTATATTGGGACAAATATTGTCAAATCAAAGCATTGATACGTTATTATATTTTCCTTTTTATAGTTGTCTTTACGTATATTGGGACAGATATTGTCAAATCAAAGCATTGTTACGTTATTATATTTGCCTTTTTATGGTTGTCTTTACGTATATTGGGACAGATATTGTCAAATCAAAGCATTGATACGTTATTATATTTTCCTTTTTATAGTTGTCTTTACGTATATTGGGACAGATATTGTCAAATAAAAACATTGTATTATTACGTTAATTCATTTTCCTGTTTGTAATCGTCTTTGTATAATATTGAGACAGATATTGTCAGTAACTACTTAGATGGAGGCAAAAATGAAACGGACAGATGATGTCAAATGATAAGGAGCCTCATTTATCGTTAGAGCATATTTTGCTATTACTACGGACAGATACTGTCACATATAGCAATTGTTATACGCAAAAGGGAGTTGAAACCCATACATTCGATTTCATAAGGACAGATATTGTCACGTTTAAGATATTCGTTGTTATAAAATAATCCTTTAAGGGCAGATGATGCTATTATTCTTTATGGACGTACTCATGAATCAGTTGATCGCGAAGAACAGATAATGTCACACGGGTCACACGCACAAACCATTATTTGATAAAAGAGAATTGCACACGGGCAGATAATGCTTTTCCAGCAGCGACAGGTCTGAGGACAGACCTCTAGCACAGGATGGCCGAGTGTAAGATTATATTTGGATCCACCCTATATGCAAGGTCCGTCAGAGGAATCTCAAACGAGCGTTACGAGCTAGATAAGCTGGGTATCAAGAAAAGGGAAGTACAACGAGGGTTGAAGGTGTCAGGTAGTTAGTTGTCAACAAGACGTGAAATAGTAACGATCGGAATAATAAATATACGAGATTGTTAGTATTGTAGAGAGGCAATAAAATATAGTTTTGAATATAAGAGATTATTTATTTCTTACAAACCCATTAGTCTTACCGTTTTTCAAAACAAGGAAAATATTTAGATAAAATGTATCATTTTATTTTTATAGCATTTGCCAGCCAAGTCACGTTATTGATTGTGCAGTTTCATGTTTCACCAGATATAATAATGAATGTAAAACATTTTGCATACCAGGAATGTCGTCTATGAGTGTGCGTTTTATGTATAAAAATAGAAGTGAGGACAATAGGTATCGACGACGTAGTCTGTAGCAATTACAATTTATTGTAATGGTATGTTTATAGTCCTGGAAAATTAATTGCTTTTGAAAGATGCCATGACATCTAACTATTTCCGAACAGAACAATAAACTACATTCACTGGTCACCTGAAATTTTGCTGAAGTTCGTTGTAAAAGAACTTTTGTAATTTTTTATCGTTTTCAATTGTTTTTACGCCAAATTGTAGATAAATTCTTTGGTATTAAAACAAACTACAGAAAATTTTTTCAAATATGTGGATAGCTAATTTATACAGGGTGAAAAAAACCCTTGTGGTCGAATTTCTTAACACCCTGTGGAACAGTTTTGCGTATAGTTCACGCTCAGCTTATTACAAATACTATATCCCTTTCGCCATATTTTAGTTTTTATTTCACCTTGATATCTTGATTTCTTTTGAAGATAAAAACCTGGAATTATTGTTTTAGGGAAAACATTTAATGTGTAATGTTTTGATATTCAACAGTAACAAGAAGAAACATATTACTAGCATTTTTCAATAATTCGTTTAACCACTCCTAGCGGAATGTATAATGTGTCTTCTGCACTTCATAACCGAGATACAGGGTGTTTTATAAATTTATCCTATTTCTTTCGAACCTCAATACTTCCGAGTTACCCTGTATATTATTTTGAAATTTGGTACATGTGATAACCATTACCTAGAAACTCCATCAAACGCATCTCCAAAAAGATAATGCAGGTCCAGCCTAACAAAAAATTTCAAAACTCGTCTTTCCTAAAAACAACACCCTGTATAAAGATTTTTTTAAATTGCTTTTTATAATTGGAAAGAGTATAAAAAATCGAATCTGAAGTTAGGCCCTTTCCCAATGAAACACCATGTATTTATACCAGAAATGTTCCAACGGATTCAGATACGGGCTACATGCAGGCAATTCTAATCGTTGGATATCAACCTCAATCAAATATTGGTTGACAATATTTTTGCTGCATGCGGTCTTGCATTGTCGAGCATTAAAAAAAGTCATCTCCAACAAATAGAGCATAGGGAACTACAGCTTCCTGAAGAACGTAGCCATAAAGCCAACCTCAAAGAGTTCAAAAAAGTCTGCAGACAAAAGCA
>CAJUYI010000952.1:52230-79833 GCA_910591695.1 Galerucella pusilla | reverse complement strand
GGAAGCTATAGCTGATCTAGCCATAGTATATTATCAAAGTGTTACTATGATCTATCAACACCCTTGCTTCTTGCTTATACAGTTTTTTTTTATTTCTTGTAAATAAACAAAATATAGGGTCGTTGCCCTCAATGTATAATTCGTTATTGACATTTTGTCGATCATGGTTATCTTACATTTAAGCAAACGCATCTCCGGGTCAGCTGTTGTGTTTAGGAAGTAACTGTTTTCATTGTAACCATATAACTTATTTATCATTAAGCATCTACAAAATAATCAATGTTTGTCTCCCTTACAAAATTTCTTCCTCGTCTGACTGTCTTGAATACTTTTTATATTAATTTAACCAACAAGGTCGATTAACAATAGATTTATTTCAACGTTCGAGATTGTTAATATCCTTTAGTAATAGTTACAAAACATTTCTGTCAACTGTACAAGGTATCTTATATATTAGTAACTATTTTCAACAGCTTGAAACTTTCATAGGTCTAATCATATTATGCAGATTTGGTGTATGTTTGGTTGCCTATACCAAAAATTCTCTGCGTGCGCGAGACTTATTTTACTTGAAATAAATCCAGTAACAAATTCATCGTTAGGTTCAATTTTTTAGCAGAAAAACTATGAAAATCGAAAATTTCGCTTTCAAAATGAAGTATTAATTAACATTATTATCATATTAATGAAATAAAGCGCTTTAAGGAAATTTATTCTCAATTCTGATTAGCAAGAAAGTTTGCCCCTTACCTGTGGGCAAATGTCATTGCCAAATCATAATATAACTCATGGCCACCTTCCATGAAAAGGTAATAGATTGCTATCAAAACGTAATAGGGTAATAGTCTGGTAATAGATATGGTTAAAAGGTAATAGATCTATTACAACACTGGTTCTATACACGAACTACAATATTACCACCTTTACTGAGTATTTGAACTACAACGGAAAATAAACGAATTCAAAAAGTACCAAGTATTATTATTAGTGAGGTAAAATAAAAATAACTCAAGAAATTCAAAAAATATATGTATATTTTTTGTAACTAAGTTCAAAATTAACAAAAAGGAGATAGTATATATCTATGGCTTCTCTTTATAATCTGTGTTATGGCTAGAATGCTTATGCGGAATGTATGTTATCTATTTCTTCTTCCGTCACCCGTCACTTAGAGTTTTCATGAAAAATTTAGGGTTATATTCCAAACTTTGGAAATTGTGTATTTATTATTTTTACATGAATCTTAGTATGTCTGAAAAAACTCCTTCTCCTGGTGATGGTCTAAGGTCTGTTAGAACTACATCATTATTCAGAGCAGTGAACTTCGAATTATATACCAAACCAGTATGTTATTATTCTTATACTCTCCATACTTTAGATTTAAACTTATACTTTTAATTCAAATCATTTTAGTCCAATTGTATTTTAAAGTTGTGCCTAGGCTATTTATAAATGATGCTTTAACTTTTAGAACGCAGTTATAATGGGAATAGGATTGGTGGCAATTGCGGGTTGTGCTGGTTATATTGCATATATGAGAACTAAATATGAGGGCATGGGATATTATGGAGCATTAAAAGAAGATGGTACAGAATATTTTGAGAAAAAGAAATCTAAATGGGATTAATAAGTCCAAAAACATAAATGGGTAATTGTTTAGTACACAACCTTAAAATTCATAAGGATGGGATTATTCAATGACTGTAATTAGTTGTAGTGATTGTACAGAATTGTTTGTAAATAAAAATTATTTATTTTAACATTGTATTAAAATAACACCAATTAAAATTTTCTATTCCAATAGATATTCATATGTATGTTCTCAGTTTATTTAGTTGTAGAAATTGTCCATTCTCCAAGTTACTAGAGACAAAATTATGTTTAAAATGATAAAAGATACGAGATGGTTTCTGAAGTACCGAGTTACTGTTTTCCTAATATTTTTTGAATCACAAAGTGATTGCAATTTCTTTGTGGACACAATTTATTTTTTTGTTTCATTTGTTTGTGTCTTCTATTAGCAGATCATAAAGTCATATATAAGTAATACAAAAAGTACGAGACCTGTCTATTGTAGGAACCAAGAAATGAAAAAATATTTAAAAAAATATCAATTTAATTTTACAAAATATTGAACAAGTCCATTAATAAAAAATACGGTATCTAAGAATAATTAATCAAATACTATAAAGCCTAAATTAACACAAAACACAACCATAAAAACTCTGCCTGCAGTGCAGTTTGACTATCACAATTGTTTTAAAAAATAATTTCATTAGCAAACATTTTCTTTCCCAGTTTTCTTCGGCTTTATCTGAAAATATACATTACAGAATTAAATATTTTATTAGGATTGACAATATTGCAATTTTATACAATATAAGTGTAAATAGTATCAAACAGAATAGCAAGTACAACTAGAGGAGGGAAAAAACAAGAATTAGTTAAATTGACCTACAATGTTCTATAATATTTTCCAAATCAATATCATCTTGACTCTCAGCTAATGGGCATTGGGCATGATACAACTCCAGCTTTTCAACAATTTTTGTTATCCAATAAGAGTGCCAAAGATTATGTTAAAATTTGAAATGACAGTTTGTACGTAATTAAAGTGGATGAGCTCTTCCAGCAGTTAATTCAAATTTCCACATCACTCATCGAGGAGTATCTCTCTATTTCAAGTAAGATTCCTTATATTATTATCTTTGAACAGTCATGCCTGTTTAAACATAGCAAATTAAACTGAATTTCAATAACAATACTTACTAATGAGTTGAACGATTTACTGAAAGTAACTTTTTTCTCCACATTTGAGTTGTTAGCTACTAAAATTCCAGTCTTTTGGTTATAATAGGGCGATTTTAATATATTCTCTCTAACTTTACGAAGCGACGACATCAAGCCCGTTTCTTTTCCAACAGAATTACTACGTTTCGTTCGAAACTGTGAATCAATGATTTCCTCAGTCATACTATTTCGTCTCCTCATTTTATTTTGTTCTGTGAGTCTGGATGGAATGGGACTACTGCTTTGTTTTTCTTTTGAAGATGATGCACTGAAACTAACAAATTGGGTCAGTAATGGGTAATATATCAGTAAAGTACAGTTCACGTTGACTCAGTAGTGGATTTAATAATAAAAGTTTATAAATCTCTCATTGTTCAGTTCAGATACTAAAATTAAACAATATTTCACCAGCCAAAGTCTATAAAATAAAAGCAAATATACTCTATTAACCAAGTAAAACTATTAAAATAAACTTCCTACCTTGGTCGTCTTAACTTTGATGTAGTTGGGGTACCATTATTTGAATCTTTACTCAGTTTTTCCCTCATACTTGGCTCAGGCAAAGAGTTGGATCTGAAATATATGTTAAGCTACTGGCCTTATCGAAAATGGTTGTATCGGGTGATTCAATTCAAATGGTAACTCTTATTGAATCAACCAGTTCATTATATTACATACCTATTGAGAACGGATTTGCGTGAATCCCATTTGGGTGAACTATTACCTCTGATATCCCTTTGATGTTCGAGGGTAGGTGTGGAAGCTGCTACGGGTTTCAATTTTGGTTCCTAAAAATACAAATTGTTCAGATTATGAAAAAAATTTGATGGATTCTATGATTTCAATTAATTATACAGATATATTGTAAGATACAATTAATTCAAAGAGATGGACTTATCAATAACAGTTTGCAAATTAATAAATTATAATAAAGTAACTAGTGCTTGGTTAGCAGTACTTGAGTCTGATATGTGCATTTATATACTTGTTCCTTATTGTATCAAGTGTAGGTGTTTAGTTCATGTTTAGTATCGTTTCCTAGATTTTTAATAATGTAATGTTAGATTGTCAAATAAAATATATGAAATTGTCAAAACCAAATTGATTCTTTTAAAGCGTTTTTGAGTGAAATCTTTACAATACTTACATTTATAGGTGTACTAGTTTTCTTTGACTGGAGTTGTGATGTTTTCTGTTCAATTCTTTCTGGTGTAAAGGAACCTGTTAATATGAAGTGAAAATGTTGAAAACCACCATTCAAAAATGTTTTCAAATAATAACAAGTGTAGCTTTAAAAAATAATCTACCTTTTTTCATTTCTTTGACAGGTATGACTGCTCTTAAAGGTCCTCTTTTTGGTCCAGTAGATCCTACTTTTGATTTTATTTTTGCCCCGAACGTCGATCCATTACTGTCATTGCTTTTAAGTGACGCATTACTATTGTTTCTGTTTGAATGTATATCCATCGCAGAAGTGGATGAATTTCTTTTCTCTAATTTTTTTTGTACTTTTTTGACGGAATGAAGGGACTGAGAAAGACAATGTTTCATGTTTGCTTCTACAGTTTCTGAATTAAAGGAATCATCAACCTTGTTTGACGAAACTAAATAAACAAATTAATTATTGTTTATTAAATACTGGAATATTTTATAGATTGATTACCTGATTCTTTTTTGTTATAATTCACTACTGCGTTGGCATTGTGTTTCTCTGAATCATTAAGTATTATGGATGAATGACCTGAATCTTCTAAAACAGTATCTTTAATAGATTGAGTGTTGTTGAGCATTTCAGCGAGATTATTTAATAATAACAGTCCTTCTGATTTTTGTTTTTCACTTTTATGAGTGGTGTTGAAAATGTCTGATAGATTCTGTAAAATAAAATGATCACCATTATTCTAAATATATTCTGCCTCATCCTTTCTTCGTGATGCACTTTACTTTCACTTCTGGTTCCCTTATGTAAGATGCTTGTTCAATAATATTGTACAAGCCCAAACATTGGAGCAACATTATTCTCACTGCTATACATAAAAAAGGTATATCAAGAAATAATAGCACTAATTAATACAGTTACTATAAGGTCTTCACCAAAGTTATTTTAAATATAATATCAGGCTGAGCTGAAATGTTTACAATTATACCCAAAAGCTAGTCTGCTTTTAGGAAAAAATCAAAAGTATGGACAATATTAATTCTTATATTATAGTATGATTATGAGTTGTAGATAGTATGAAAATTCCTCTTACCTGTAAAATGTCTTTAGCATCTCGAGATTTGCTTGAGGAGTTTGATGATACTGATCTTGAATTTTTATTAATTAATTCAGTATTGGTTGGAATTGGATTGGGTAATAGTTTATCAACTGCTTTAAATACAGAGTCAGTGCTAGTTTTAGAATCAACAGACTCTTTGCTTTTAACACTTTCATCTAAATCATTGGGCCACTCAGGTTGAGGAGTTGAATCCAGTGGACCATTTTCAAAACCTTATTAAAGTTTACAAAGGAGTTAGAGTCAATAGAAAAAATATATGCTTTTTTTTTACTTACATTCATTCAAGAAAGAGCCATCAGCAATTTTTTGAGCAATGTGATTTCCTTCAATAAACACAGAATCAAGCTGTAAAATGGAAAAATAAATATATGTTTGAGTGTATTTGCAAGATTTTTGTTGCGATACTTTTATGATGTATAATTGTCCTATGAAACAATTATTGTAGATAGTAAATTTGTTGAAAAATTAGTTTAAGATTTGTTTTAAATAAAATAAAAAAAATAAGAGAAAAAGAAGATTTGTTTTATTTATAATATAAACCCTAACTACTTATGTAGAATTCTAATTTATACCAATTAAGTGTATACTTACAAACATGTCATCTTTATCATCATTAAACACCAGTTTTTCAGGATGAATATTTGTGGAGAATGTTTTAATTTTTGAAGGTTTTCCAGTACTCCAAAAAAATTGACCAGCTTCAATTGGATTACTTGAATTCATTGGAGGTTGTGAATAAATTCTATTTCTACATTCTAGGTCTGAAGTGGTCATCATTTTAGCATTGTTTAAAAGGGAATGAGTAGGAGAATAAATAGAACTAGTTTGATCGGTTCTAGTTAGTGTGAATATTTTAGAAGGATACTCTAAACTAGTACTATTGAATGACAAAGCAGAATTTTGAGATGTAGTGGATACAAGACGTCGAGAAGGACTGGAAATTAAAAACCCTGTATCTAAAATTTTGGGAGAGTTGTTCAAATGTTCAACAAACGATAACATTATATCTGGTACTTTTTCGTCTTCATTTCCAAAATTAATATTTAAATTATTTATTTGTAAAATACCCAATGATTCCCTGCCAATATCGGAGTCTTCTAGAAGCAATAAATTTTTGAAACTTCGTTGTTCTTTGTCTGTGATACTCAAAAAATTTGATTCTTCTTCAAATCCTGGATGTAAAATTCCCAGTGATTCTCTGCCATCTTGCAAAAATGAATTTTCAATTGGCACAGTAAAATTAGGCGACAATTTAGTGAAAACTGGAGATATAGCTTCACTTTGTAACTTAATGGGACTTAAATTTTCCATTATTTGGCTAAAAATATAACAAACGGTTGAGATCTAGTGAGATAAAATTGAAATACTTACAAGTATAAAATATATATCAAATGAAACAGGTTCAATAAAAAAATGTGATTTTTTACATCATATAAATTGCAAACTGTTTTAAAACTTTTTAGGTACTGGAATCTGGACAACAGATGTTTGTTATTCTGTGAATATTTAAATAAAAAAACACGACCACAGCACACAAATCACAGAATATTATTAAACCGTTTCAAGTGCGTTCGAAAATGCCCGTAAGAAAAGTGCTTGGTGTTGACAGATGGATTTCTGTGGTGCCAAATAAATGGGAAGTTCTTAAAATCCATCGATAGACTCTATCCATAGATGTCTGTGATATGTCAGATAAATGTCAGGTAGAATAGAGTTGACAGACAAAATAAAATAATATTTTATTATATTTTATTTTTATATTATATTATATTTCTCTATGGTCGAACTGTTGTAGGTTGTTAGATAATACGTTGTAGAGTGCATCACACGTTCCTTTATGACTAATGTCCCATGTGTTGGCTTTTTCAATATTCGATTGATATCGGTTATTTTTTGCGTTCTGCTTCGGTGTCTGCGCATCAAGATGCCATTCATATTCTTGTAAGCAAAAAATCATTGACAGTTATGTGTTTTGTGTGTTTTTGGTATTCTCTCATAATTAACTTTGCAAAATGATTAATAAAGAATCCGATCTCATTATAGACAAAATATGTCGGTGTTGCATGTGTGAAAATGAAAACATGCTCAACATGTTTGAGCAAAAAGATGAAGAGGAGGCGGAAGATTCTACGACACTTCTATCAGATATGCTAGTGGCTTGTGCTTCAATTGAGGTAAGTTTATATGCTTTGTTTTATTAGGAATGTATTAAAAATATGTTTTAAGGTTTCCTCTGGGGATGGTTTGCCAAATAAGTTGTGTAAAAGCTGCGAAGAAAAGTTGAAAACTGCCTATGAGTTCAGGAAATTATGTCAAAAATCGGATACAACTTTAAAGGATCTTACTCAGGATACAAAAAAAGGAATTCGGCAAGAAGAAAACATTGTTGTACAACCAGATCTACATGATGATGTTTTTATTGAAGATGAAGATAATATTCCCCTTTTAGAAAGAGGTATTAAAAGAAAACGAGGTAGACCTAGAAAGAAAGATGTGGAGCATTTGACATGTCAGTTTTGTAATAAAGTATTGCAGACTAAGAAAGGTCTAAGAATACATCTTAGTTCTCATACAGGTGAAAAGTTACAACATTGCTTGTTTTGTGATGCTAAATATTCTAGAACAAATCACTTGTTAAAGCATATTAATACTCATGATAAACCTGGTTTGATACATCCTTGTGAAAGTTGTGGAAAAACCTTCACTGTGGCAGCCGAGCTATATCAGCATATTAAGGATCATGAAGAGCCTGAGAACAGTGTAACAGGGAACATAATTAAAATTAAAAAAGAAATTAAAACTGAAGGACCTGAACTCTTCGATATAATCAGGGAGGAGAAACAAATAGTAACTGATCAAGATCAAGTTGTAAGTCATTATAGTGATCAAGATGATAATGGGTTCAATGATTTTGCAGCCAGTGATGGGGATGATAGTAAAGGTAGTGATGAAGACTTTACCATCTCACTTGATGAAAAAAAGACTAAAGGAAGGAAGAAGAAGAAAGTGAAGACTGAAAATGCAGGAAAAGATAAAGATAAAGCATTGTATGAATGCAAGGAATGTTCTAAAGTAATGACAACCTATTTAGGACTTAAAATCCACATGAGGAAACATACTGGAGCTGATTTATCTACATGCAATGTAAGTTTATTTTTATAACAATATTCTTAATTTACAAACAGGAAAGAAATATCCTGCATGTAGGTATATGTTAATTCATTCAGTTATTTAGTTTTATCATACTATGTGTTATGTTGGCTTGTTATTGAAAATACCAATTGTTTTTGGGTTTTAATGAAAAAGGCCATGAAGAGAGAATAATTCTCCAGATTTTACCTCAAACCTATTGACTTTTTGCAATAGGTTATCAAATTATTTACACCTTATTGTCACTCTCCTGTGATATTTCCATTAACAGTGTGATTTTTTAGGTAGGTAATCATATTCTTTGAAATTTTGTAAATTATTCCAAGGCTGCTTATGCTACTTACTTCCTCTTAAAATTGTCACAAAAAACATGTGATTGTAATATGATTGAATAAATCTATTCTATTCCCCTCAATAAATAATTCAATAGATTCTAATGGTAATGATATTGCAAATTTTATTGTTAAATGTTTTTCATCTGTTTTTGTAATAAGGTATTCATTTTCAATGACAAATCAAAATCAGATTAATGTACCTATATACCTATTTCCATGATGACTGTAAGTAAACTGAACCAGATGCGCAAACCGAACCAGATGGTATCGATATCTGAAAACTCTCATCTTTATAATATAATTTTTCTGTCCATGTGTATGTCAATCAACTTTTCATAAATGGCTAGACCACTTTTGGTGGAATTTTTTGTGTGGGCTCAAGTTAATTTGAGAATGGCTTGGATTCACAATAGCTGGTGCTGCAATAGGGTTTAACACCTTCCTGAGAAGGACAGGATGGACAATGACCTAGGAGGACAACTCCTCGGGAGGATGTACAATGGGTCACATGTGTCCTAAGTGCTGTGAGCCTACACACTCACCCTCCCTACTCAACAGATACAGATAGGGTTTAACACGCCAAACTTCTAAACAGTTGGTCCGATTTTGGTGAAATTTTTGGTTTGTGTGTTGATTGAGTACTGGATGGTTTAGAATCACAATTATTAGTCGCAGTAGGTGGTGATGCAATTGGGTTCATGAAGAACTTCTAAACAGTTAGTTCAATTTACTTGACATTTTGCATAGGAGTTTTTCGTATTGTCATTTAGAAAAATTAGTCAAATTTGTGAAAACATTTTTCGAAAAATTGAGAGAAAATTTTTTTTGTAGAATGTACTTAAAATTGACTTAGGCATCTGCCAGAATATAATTTGTAAATTTTTCACACTACTATAGATGTGATTTTTATGAATAAATAAGATGCCAAGCTATGTTAAGTGTATTTATTTTGTAGCTATGCAACAAGTCATTCACTAAACATAGTCATCTTGTAAGACATTTACACACTCATGGCATAGTTGATGAAGAGAAAATGAATGCTTTCAAGAAATATACAGACTCAAAGGGGAAAAAGGTACATTATTGTTAACTGTTATTTTAATATGAGCTATAAGCTGAATGGTCAGCTTAGTATAATGGAACTCCACTTGCCACATTACATGGAAATGCCTGATTTAATTAAGGGCAGGAACCTAAAATTCCATGCTTATTTAATTTACATGGGCTGTACCTAAGTACCTAGTACAAATCTGTTTCATATTAGACAATTGAATAGTAGTACTAGCCATTTAGAGAAAGTGGTGGTGTTTCTGGTTTCATTTTATACTACTTATTAAATGGATAATGTTATTATAAAAAGTAAAAAGTATAATATGTGAAATATGAGAAGTATACTTTTGTATTATAAAAACTAAAGAGAATGAAGAAGTAAGAAATTATTTAACACAATGGCTTATGCACATAATCAGAATGGTCTACAGACAAATTTTATGAATGACAAAGATAATACTAACCTACCAAGAAATGCATGAACACAAAGAGAAATATTATATCATATCTAAAGGAAATTGAAGTTTTTTCAAGATATAGAAAATATTATAAAAAGCAGCTAAAGACGTAAGACATTTTAAAATCTGATTTACAAAGGCATTTTCGGTCTCTCACAAATAATGGATAAGTTCTGTTAGCCATCAATAAAATAAAACCAAATATAGTGGATGAAAAATGTATATAGCAATGTTTACATAATAATTGGAGGGGGGGGTGAGAGATTTTATTACTTATGATGACAAGGAGGTCAAGTGCCCGGGCTGTTGAGCACAACCCAAACGTTTGAATGAATGAATGAATGAAGGAGGTAGGAGGGGTAAATAATTGTGGTAAATCTGCTTACATAATATCTGAATGGCCCTAAAACTTAATGAACATAAATTATGAATAAAACAAATGCCTGAAATCATTAACTATGAAAAAATCTTGTACCAAAAACAACATAGTGGTAGTACTGAAGCTAATCAATAAAATAAATGCAATGTACATGTAATATAATGTAAGAACTAATAGAGAAAGTTCTTGATATAAACATGATAACAGATACTGAGGAAAGAAGAAATAAAATAACAGAAACACTGAATTGGATGAATAAAGCTACAGAGTGTATGGTTGAATAAAAGCCCTTTGACTGTATAAGTTCATTTATTTTAAAATTGAAAAATGACAATGAATAATTTTTACTCAAATTTAAAGGACTATGCCTCCAGCTAATGGAAAATAAAAGACCACTCAAATGCGGATATTTTGATATAATTAATAAACCCACAAAATCAGTTTATTTGTCAGAAATTTTCGATTCGATTACATAATCTAACCATTCAATAGGACACCACCTGCTACGGTGAAACAGAGTCGGACTTGCGAATATAGTTGTACATACGATGAGTACCCGTTTTGTCGAAACAAAATAATAGGATTATTTTTTCAGTTGTATAAAGATATGATAGATTATAAATTGCAAATATTTACACCTGACAGTTCCCCGACAGGTAATAGGAGTATGAAAGAAAAGGGCGTATCCATCTAATTGTAGACTAAGAAGTTTTAACTACAAATGACCAGTTTTAATAAATAATCCCTCTGTGTGCTAGAAGTGTGCGTATTCCATTCAGAGATTTTTTAAAGTCGAGTATTTAAAAACTAAGAAAATGCAGTGTTCCGTTTGTGAACATAGAGTTCGTCCTAGATAATTTCGGCGTTGTGAGGAATTGAACGATCTTCCAGAGGTATTTCAGAACGCCGCCCGCCATCGTAGAGGGAATAATAATTTGCATCAAAGAAATATGGAAAATGGTGAGGTTATTCATATTAATTGTTATAGACAGGTTATGGCCGACATTGAAAGGTATAATGTAGGAAATGATGAGACTTCTTGTGTGTTCAATTGTGTACCGCAAAGACGCAATATCCGTACCAAATATACGTCCCAAAAGGTTCTTTTTGCTGTATCGATCATTTTAATGATGAAGGGTGGTTGTCGTCAGATTTAATCGGAGCGCTGCGTGCTAATCCTCGCAACGTAGTCATATCTCCTAACGAGATATCACAATGGTTTCGAGCATAAAGAAATGCTTCCTTTGATGCTCTAAAAAATCAATTTGACTCTGAAGACAATTTTGATGATGAGGACTTTAAACTTATGACAAACTTAAGTGAAAGTTTAAGTTTACGTATTGCAGTGACATTGTTGTATATGAAAAAACTAAAGTCATTAATAAAAGGGATCTTATTACATTTTTAATAAAACTAAAGTATCCCGCATCCCTATCCTATTTTTTTTTAAGAGTTACCGATGCTAACAACTACACTACAAAATACTACATAAAAAACAACATATAAAAATTAACTCACAAAATTAGATCGGTTCAACCCTGTCTGGTTTTATTTATTCATTTCTTATCTCTTTACTTGGTGGAATCAGGTGGAATCTGTAATACAGGTTTGCTTACGTATTTTCTCCTTGTCTTACTCATACAATCTCCGTAAACGACTTTAAAAATAATATCATTAATTGTGAGTGGTCTTTTATTTTCCATAAGCTGGAAGCATAGTCCTTTATAAAATATGTAACTTTGCAATTTAGATCATGGAATGTGAATATTGTGATCGAAAATTCAAATACAAGAAGAGTTTCATACACCACATGCACCAGGAACATGGTATGGATGAGTTTGATAGTGATTTTGATAAATTAGAAGGCGAGAAATCCAAGAAACTAAAATCTGAATCGAAAGATGGTAAGTAGTTGAATTTGATTAACATTCAAGAATATTCATTCCCCAATATGTAGATTTTAAAACTTCTTAGTTGAAAATATCATATTTTGTCTATAAAAGACTTACCATATGTTATATGATTATAGAACTTGACAAAATGGAAAACGATTTGAAACATGATGAGCTTCATATTGATAGCAAGCAAGAAGATGACGACGGTGATATTGGCGTAGATGCTGAAAATGTATTCATAAAGAAAGCAAGAAGTAAAAATCAAGTTTGTCATGTATGCGGTGCATCATTTTCGAGAGCAAACCATCTTACTAGACATATGACATTACATCGTGCTGTACTTGTTCATCAGTGTGATAGGTATGCAAAATATACATTAATTACCTTGGTATATTTAGAAATAACAGAACTAAAACAAATGCGAAAGTTTTCTTTTTCTATATTATTTGCTGTTTGTAGTTTCTAATGATTTTCTTGATAAAGTAGTTCTTGTAAATTCTTCATATTCTAATATATGTTCGTTTTTTTGGCAATTTTATACATTGCAAATATAGTATCCCTTTAGTGTGTTTAAAATTGTATGACAAATAAAAAACACATACCTTATTTAACGATGATCTTTTTTTTTTAATGTTTAGATGTGAGAAGGCATTTGCTACAGATGAACACCTTAAAGTTCACGTTGAAGAGGAACATATCAACAAACCCTATGTATGCACGGTTTGTAACAAACCATTCAGCAGAGGCGAACATTTAATAAGACACTTGAAAGTACATCAGAATACTACCGATAAAGATACTAATTTGAAATGTTCCATATGTGAAACTAGCTTCACAAGGTAAGATTATTATGAATGAGGTAGATTTGTCAAATTACAATAACTGAAACATTTTATAATTTCAACCATCATCAATGACAATAAAATTTATCTTCAAATAGCATTGACTACTGCAAGTTACGACCATTAATTGAAATCATTACAATTCTGAAGAACCATTTTAAAAATGTACTTGATGTATAATCTGTGTTAATATTTATTTGCAGATCTGATCATCTGGCACGGCACACGAAAATCCACTTACTTCAAGATAAGCGCCACGTATGCGGCGAATGTGGCAAGGCTTTTAATCGCTTAGACAACCTAAAGACTCACCAGAGGATCCACACCGGCGAAAAGGACACCTCAAAGTTGCACTTGTGCATCTATTGTGGAAAGGAATTCAATAATTCCAGCAACATGGTAAGTGGTTGATATAAATTTCGGTTTATGTTAACTACTTAACCGTGTTGCTCTTATTATTGTCTAACTTTGACTAATAAAGAGAATACAGGTTTTTATGTAGCAGGATTTGTTCTGTTTGGTGGCAATTTCATTATTATTTTATTATTATTATTATCAACGGTCTTATATATTTTATTTTTATGCTTGTTTTACTTTAATATGGTTGTTTTATCAGTTTTCGTAAAGCTTATTTATATAGTTCTGCTTTCACGTCCTACGAATTACACTTTTCCGTTATCATTTTCTCTGCTGTCATTTATGTTTGTAGCATTTGGGTTTGATTTGATTCTTTGTAGTATTTGTTGCTTCTAATGATGCTTATTAAATGTTCATTTTGAACATAAAATGCAAATTTGTACATTTAGTTTAGCTCTTAAAGCATCTAGTAAACACCACTATATCTGGTGCATTTGCATTTTATGCAAGGTAAGGTTACAATTGAAAAAAAAGCACAGTTAATTATTGGGAGTTAAATTAAAACCGCAGATGCAATAATGCCAGAAGACGCGCTCGTCAAATAGAAGTCTCCCTTTTCAATTCTACCTGGGTTAAAGTCTCCTCCAACCAATGCTGGAACGGAATGGATACGGGACGATTTACTACATACCTTTTGATTTTCTCATCATCTTATGCTGCTAGCATGAAAAAACATGCTTTTTATCTGATGATTTATCTTACATACAGTATGCGAAAAGTCTATCAAGTCCATTCCATTTACACAAGTACGACAAGGAAAATATGAGAAAAACTGCTTGAAAGAGAGAGAAAAATAATTGTGGGCGTATCTAGTTCATCCAAGGTTCATCCATCCAGCTCTCGTCATTCTTCCAGCCTCGAATGAACTAGATACGCCCACAATTATTCTTCTCTTTCTTTCAAGCAATTTTTTTCATATTTTCCTTGTCGTACTTGTGTAAATGGAATGTACTCGATAGAGTTTTCGCATACTGTATCTCACCTGCGGTTGGTGTTGTAATTTTCATACTAATGTCTTAATAGTCATTGCATAATATATTGAATAATGAATGATAATTTGAAATTGAATTAACTTTTTCTAATTAATCCCACTATTTAATAAATATTTAATGAATTAATGATTATTTCGATATTGACATTACCATCGGAATGACAGAAGTTACATTTGATACCTACCTGATGTTTAATATTTTGGCTAGACCAAATAATGACACCATATAATTGTGGAGGCTGATGATTTCTATTTATCATGCATTTTTTCTCGTAATCATTGAAAACTAAGATTATTTCCAAATAGGCAAATTGTCTTTGTACCCAGACAATGCTCTCTATTTGACATAGCACTTGCAGACTTTAGGTCTATTTTCCAAAACAGTTTCAATCAACAGAAACGTCTACATGACAATTATATACTTTTTGCTTTATCTTATCAATGAAGAATGTTTATTAAATACAAGAAGTTTCACTTTAATTGGTTGCTGTCAAACATGGACAATTTCTGTAGGTTTATAGAATGTAACGGTTGAGTTTTTTTGTTACAGATTGTCCACATGAGGCGTCATACAGGTGAAAGACCGTACAAATGCAGTGAATGCGGTAAAGGTTTTCCAAGGTCGCACGATTTGAAATGCCATGAACGTACACATTCAGGTGAAAAGCCGTATCTTTGTACTTTATGTGGAAAATCATTTAATAAGAGCAATAAATTGGTGAGTTATGGTAATTTTTTAAATCTTCTAGCTTACTTGACATAAAATGAGTTTCCTTAATTGTAAATCATTGTACCGGGTGATCAGTTAAAGGTAGTGAGTGGCCATATCTCATAAAATATTAGTCGTATAGATTAAGGAGAAAAAAATCATGATAAAAATCGCCGAGAGAAATTGCTGGAAATTATTTTCGAGTTTGTCAAACGTTCGCTAGAGGTAGTAACAACCAACACTAAGTAGAAAAATGGGATTTTTATAGAATTCTGCCCAATGAAAGTATATCGATTTTCATATTTACTGACTATTCACCTACACTTTTTGACTGAAATGTTTTGTTCTATCTATCAAAATAAAGCGGTGGGAGAAGTTCAATTGTTTTTTTAAACAAACCAAGATTTCTCCCGTTTTGCTTGACCGATTTTAACAAGTTTGGGCTCATATGAAAGAGCACAATTTACACTACAAAACGCTTACTTGGTTTTGAGCCCAAATTTGTTAAAATTGGCAAAGCGAAACGGGAGAAATCTTGGTTTGTTTAAAAAAACAATTGAATTTCCCCCACCGCTTTATTTTGATAGATAGAACAAAACATTTCAGTCAAAAAGTGTAGGTGAATAGTCAGTAAATATGAAAATGATATCATGGATATACTTTCATTTGGCAAATTTCTATAGAAATCCCAATTTTCTACTTAGTGTTGGTTGTTACGCCCTCTAGCGGACGTATATTTTTCAGATGTACCTACGCATTAAACAAAATGTAAGACTTTTTCCTGTTTCGTTTCTTATTCAAACATCAGAAGATTCAGATTCACATCGACAACAAACAAATTATGGTCATTGTTGATGATGGAGAATTACAGA
This sequence comes from Galerucella pusilla, assembly GCA_910591695.1. Lineage (NCBI taxonomy): Eukaryota > Metazoa > Arthropoda > Insecta > Coleoptera > Chrysomelidae > Galerucella > Galerucella pusilla. Next base: position 63,666 of record CAJUYI010000952.1, on the reverse strand, counting down.
TAGTCAAGTTACTTTAATTATATTTATTACAATTAAATTGGAAAGAATATGACAATTGATAATGTTCTGGCAATGTTCTGGCAATAACAATACTACAAAATTAATAGCATTGTAGAGCAATATGCAGTATTAATTTAAACATTTCCAACAGTTATCTTTATGTTGCCGGATTAAGTGTGATAAACCACTTTTCAAATACTTCTGAGATACCTTCTTCCTTCTTTTTAACTTCAAAAACCAATAATGTATTTTCTACCAAACCCATTCTTTTCTATATTGTTTTATATCTTCCATGGCATGTTCTTCCGATGAACTTTGACGATTTCTTCCCAAATATGTATATAACAAATAAATAGTACCTACATTTGACTCGTCAAAAGGTGACACAGATAAATTTAATTTGTTTCAATAACGTCTGAACGTTTCTTTGAAGCTTGCAAAATTTTGTCCAGCACAGATAACATTTTTGTTCTTCGATCGACATTTTTTTATTCACTCATCACAATTTTTCAAAAGTCCTGGTATTCCACCAATATTTTCTGCACTATATAATGTTCCTCTACTTCAGTATTTCCTTAATACTCGCTAAACCGACTTTACTACTTTAAAAAAAACGTAAAGTAATAATGTACCCTCTGCTTGAGAATTTTTTGGTTTTTCATCCAATATTTATTTAATTATCTGTCAGAACTATCAAAAATGAAAACTATCAGCTGATGTCAATATTAAAAAGTGTTGTGTGAAACTGAGCTGAGTCTGACCAATCAGAGGTCTACAGAATTGCCAACTTAAATTCAAATCACTCCTCCTGGTTTTTAAATGAGGTATAATATAAACTAATTTCGAGATCAGGTTGCATAGATTTAACAGAAAAAATACTATTTAGTCCGGCTATCGCCTATAAAGTTGAATTAGTTTTCAATAGTCCATTTTCTTGTTCTAGTTGCGTCATAGTAGAGTTCACACCGGAGAGCGTCCTTATGTATGTAATATTTGTAGCCGAGCATTTACACAATCCAACGATCTAGCGTTACATATGCGCAGACACACTGGAGCCCGACCGTACGCTTGTGGTGTATGTCCTGCGCGGTTTATTCAATCCGGACAGTTGAAAACACATAGACGAACAACTGGTCATTGGATGGATGTACAACCAGATCTTAAAGGAGGACATCGAGTTGAGCCAGTTACTCCTGCTCACGAACCTATGCCCATTAGGTTTAAAGTTCATAGGTGAGAAAATATACTAGTTTATGTAAAATTAATATTTAAATTCTCGTTAACTACTTTCCCAGAGAGAAAATAGTTATGTCTGTGATAACTTTTTAAACTGGTTGTTTATTCTGTTATAAAATCGATAAAGAAATGTGTGTAGTTTAATTTCAACTGAAGAAGTGCCTTGCTTTATCGTTGAAATATGTAAAAATTAAAAACGTTCAATACAAAACAATCTCTTTCCAGGGCTATGAAGAAAGAACAGAATATTCTGGAACAGGCTGGTCTAATGACAACTCAACCTTCAACTTCTGATGGCATCACCATGAACAATCAAATCCCGAACCTCCAAAGTGAACCTCATAGAATTGTAATGGGGATTATGGGCAATTTAAAGATCCCCGGACCAGATTCCAGCATCCAACCGTTGCTAATTGACAGCGCCAAGTTGGCAGAACTTCAAAACGCCGGATTAGTGAACCTACCATCAGTTATACAAACAACGAATGGTGATGAAATCAAATTGAAATCGGAAGTGGGAAACTTTGGTATGCCGCAAGAAATTGAAAAGCGGGAAGGTAACACAAACAACTCGTATCAGGACGATGTAGTGATTTATTCGAGTGTAGGGCATACTTCGACTACTTATACAAGCAGTGAAAATTACAATTTTCAAAATTTTCATTAGTTTGATGCAATTTTATAGACTGTATTGATTTGTGTTTAGTACAATTTTGGTTGTGTAGCGATTAATAAGAGGTCGATTACGATTTTCTCTTTTGTGTAAGCATATTAGAAAATTTAGGCAACTAGCCTTGTGTCAGTCTATGTTGTATAAGTCTTTGCCAACATCGGATAGCCATTAAGTGAATATAAGAAATTCTGGAGTTTTTGTACCATATCGACATAATCCCAATACTTTTTATTACATTTTCCTTACTTAGTTGTTACTTTTGGTCTTTTTAACATAATTATTTCGCTTTTTACACGAAACATATTTATTAAAATCGTTGAATGCATCGAGATATTGCCCGTTTGTACCGTTTAAAATTTAAGCCTGCCTTTCGTAAATTGCACCTCTACAGCTTAAGCATTACTTAGAAAAGAACATTGGGTACATTGCAACACTAAGAAAATCCAGGAACTTATTAGTGACTTTTCAGATTTGTGGTGCAAAGAAAACTGGTCTTTTTAAGATAACCCTATTTTATTTTAAGACTGTCTTGAAGTAAACGGTGCAATCGGGCATAGAATGGCAATGTTTGACGCCTTCCGTCTACAGTATGCGAAAACTCTTTCGAGTCCATTCCATTTACACAAGTACAACAAGGAAAATATGAGAAAAACTGCTTGAAAGAGAGAGAAGAATAATTGTGGGCGTATCTAATTCATCCATTCAGCTCTCGTCATTCTTCCAGCCTCGGATGTACTAGATACGCCCACAATTATTCTTCTCTCTTTTTCAAGCAGTTTTTCTCATATTTTCCTTGTCGTACTTGTGTAAATAGAATGGACTCGAAATAGTTTTCGCATACTGTGTTTAATGTTGTGTTGTGGTAACTTGGGGTCGATGTTAAATATCGCTAACATTTCCAGAATGATCAAATTTGTATAATAAAAAAGAACACAAAATAAGAAGAATGTAAATGTAGAAAATTGCCTAATGTAGTATGTGAACACTTGTAAATGAAGGTTTGGATTTAAGTGAAACCAGAAATATTTATAACTTTTTAATATTTACAGCGCTAGTAAACACTGTAAACTTTTATCTTGTAAGAAAAAAATGATGAAAACGACGGAAATAAAGAACGCAAAAACATAATAAAAACACTTTATACAAAACGGATATTTCATTTATTTATTACGAAAAAACAAAGATTTTTGTTGTTGATTCTCGAAAGTTCAGCATACGACATACGTTTTAATTTCAGTAATTTTTGTTTATTGGTTTAAATGAAAGTATTTTATGAAAAAATGTCCCCCTATTTTTAAATTTTTTTTAGAGCTTGATTTCTATCCTAAAAAAACTATCAAAAGTACCGAAGTAAGCGCGTGGTTTGAACGTGACGTCACTCCTCCCTCTTTCGTGATGTCAAAGAGCCTACGACCCTGAAAACGACAGACCGTTATTTCCATAGGATTTGTAAAGTTTGCTTCCCTGGTTTTTGATTTTGACATGTAACCTTGAAATTTATATTGATATTCTCTTTCATTTTGGATTATTTGTTTTTGTTAAAATAACAATATTAATTGCCCAAGAAAAACATTCATTTACGTTCCTCGAGATTGAAAAAGACGAAAATCATGGTTCGAAAAAGCAAAAGCTCAAAAGAAGTTGACCAAAACGAGGAACATTCGCTTCTTCGTTGGATATTTTGGCTCGGCCGTAGCCGCAGCAATTGGCCAGCCATTCTGACAAATACTGCCAACATAACTCCAAACCTTATGACGTCACTTGCCCCAAGGTCGAACGCGTGTTCAAATAACCCTAATATTTGTTCAACTTTTTATTCAGGTTCGTGACATGTATATTCAAAACAAAGCTGCACAAAGTGAAAAATTATCAGTAAGCTGTCAAATAAAATATTTGTTTTGAGATTTAAGCATCTACTGAAAAGGCCCATTCTCGAAATCATTGTTATAGTCAAGGTTTTAGCAAAAACTGTATTTGTTATCAACCTTTCATTATAATTAGGTACGTTTTAAAAAAATTACAATTACAATAGCATCAAAAGTAATTGTCCGATGATACCTGCTCTTCGTCCACATAACGTGCATACAAAGGACTTGTTTTCTACAAAGTTTAAACGCTTCAACTAGAAAAACGGATATGAAATTTTGAAAAAATTACTCCGTTGAAAATGGTGTTGTATTTGTATTTTTATTACCTACAATAATTTATCTTCTGACACTGTTACGATTACTTCATGTTATTAACAAAATACTAAAAATATAACGATTTTTCGTTTGTTAGTAAACATTTTGTGAGCAACACTTGCGAGTCTGAAAAATATCTCAGTATTTTGATGCTCTAATGCTTGGTGTTAATATGATCGGTCGGAAACACACGGAACACAATTTTAGTCTATTTTCGGGGATGGGAGAGTATTGAAATAATAAATCCTTTTAGTTACAGCTAAAATATTTTTTGTTACACCTCGAGTTCTTTCGTATGAAATAACATTTGTATAAATATATCGGGTGTACACTTATATTTTCTCCTAATTAACTTATCACTTCTGAACAGCTGAAAGTAAAAAACTGCAATTTTTTCTAAAATGTTTTATTTTTCGACAAGAAAAGAACATTGTGTCATACTGGTTATAGTGGTTATGTAGGTATAAGGGTTTAAACTATATTTACAATGAGTGGCTCTATCATAGGTGATACATCTAATATTATTGGGCTATTGAAGCTGATTTTCTGCCCTTGTGACACAATATACCTACTAATTTTTCCCGCCACTGACAAAAAGTAAGAATTCTTATTGGCTACGTTTAACGTTGCTGTCAAAACACATGTAGGTGCCCTTCTCTAGTGCTGTCTCAAGTGGATTATTTTTAAATATTCAGAGGAAACAGTGAACTCTGTAACATAATAGAAAGGAAATTTTTTTCTATGTTAGGAACACAAAACAGACTAAAGGTTGGACCAGTTTGTGGGCTAGACTATTTTGTGTTCCTAACATAAAATAGTATATTCTTCAACGAGTGCAGAATGATTATTCACGCGGAGCGCAGCGAGTGAGTTTTGGAATCATCCTAGTGAATAATAGCCATTCTACACAAGTAAAAGACTCTCCACGACTAAAAAGAAAAAACTTCAAGTGAGGATCGAACCCCGATCGTCCGCGCCATAGTCAACCACCACTAGGCTATGGAGCATATTTATAAAAATGTAAAGAGTAAATATATATACGTAACTCATTTTTTCGAAATCCTTACGAAACCCTTACATTTATAAATGAAATTAATTCCGGGAGGCGTACATATTCAATATCGCTACTGACATTTTTTTCTCTTTATAATACGTAAAATTATGATTTTATAATTATTTTGACGTTTCAAACGATGCGCTGTCAGAAAGGATTTGCGTTCTTAGGTATTTGACGTTTTAAAGAGACAATTTAATTTATTCATTTTGTCCACGACCACCTAATAATAAGTCAATATTTTACCTGCTAACTAATGGTATATGGTACCCATGTATCCACTGTCGTGAATTATGGTTCATAATACACTGTAGTGTATTATGGTTCATAATTCACGACTAGAGATGGGGGTACAATATGGAATAAACTATTAAATCTGTGTATTTTGTTCAGGAAATTTGTTTCTGACATATATCGTATCTATAAAATATTGTAATTTTTAGTATTGATACTTTTCACAACGATATTTTCTAATATTAAGTATTTTAAAACAATATATTTATAACGGTACGTAATAAATATATGGTTACAGTATCGCCCATCTCTATATATGTCAAATTATTTGAAGTAGCTGCCACAACATATTGAGGTTAGTAATATGCCAAATCGCTACTGACTTTTATTTATTAACAAATAAATTAAGTGTCGTGGACAAAGTATAGTATTCTACTCGCAATTTATGGCCATAATTCACTTGGGTGACGTGCCCCTCGCCTGCGGCTCGTGACGCAAACGTCACCCATCGTGAATTATGGTTATCATAAATTGCTCGTTTAATAATATACTATTAATTCATTTTAGCGTGAATTCTGATAATAGTAGAATGTGATTGGCTAACGAGAGTGAATTATTTTTATTATTCACTGGTGTGAAGAATTTATATCATTATGCAGCTAAATATGTAAAAATAATTTGTGCGTTATTATTTAGTCGTGGAGAAAGAAATTTCCTTTCTATTCTGTTACAGAGTTCACCTGCAGGCTAATTTTACCCACCTGTCACATTTTATAGCAAGTCTGTGTAACTATAGGAGGCACATAAAGTAAGTACTGTTTTTAAATGCAGTAGCGCTGCTATCGGCAGTCCGCGCAAACCCATTGAGATCTTTCATCTGTTGAAAAGCAATAGACGGAATAACGGTAACAATCGAACGTACTTAATTAAAATGTCGTGACGATTGAGAATTTCGATGACTATGAAATACGCGTTGTTATCCGCTTTTTCATAAAGCTGCTGAAATTCATTTTCAGATCTGTGAAATTTATGGAAGAAACATGACTTACGAAAGTTAGTTGGAGCTTTTAAAAATGGCCGCAACAACGACTCATGACGACTGGACGACCTTCTGGGGTGAGTTCGAGAACGTCACACTGGTTGAAATTTTGCACTTGATTGGTGGGGGTAAAGGGCGATCGTAGTGCGACGCTCCATCGAATAAGTTCTCGAACGGATTTACCTTCTTGTGGTTGTTAACTATAACCATACTTTTTTAAATATTATTGTTCAACTTTTAAGTTTTTCTATTTTAAATGTAGAGTAGATAATATGAATAAAAAACGTGTCGCATTGATTGCGCTTACATTGGGAAAACAGTTGCTTGAAGGGATAGGTACATTCCGACAGCGAGTCGGATAATGATATGGAAATCTCTTTAATATTCGAAATTGAGTCAAAGTTGCAACCGCGGAAAAGAACACATCCAAGGTGTAAATATTACTTTGAAAGAGTTAATTCCAGTTATACTTTAAAGGATTATAACTAGTCTAGGTCTAACATTAATGAATCTGGCGCCAAGAAACAGAAACATTTTAAAAACCCTTTAGGCACGCAATCTACCACAAATAAGCTTAATAATATTTTAAATTTGAATAGAAGGAAATTAATTTATTTTTAAATTAAAAATTTAATAAGCATTCATAGTCATACTACATACCAATCTAAATTCTAACCACAAAATATTCAAACCAAACTGACAGGTGCGATTTTTAACCGAGTCGAGACTGGTGTAATTTGAGCGACGCTCGATTGTCGCTCTAAGGAGTTCTCGGACTGTAGGGGAGTACACAATAAGAAGACGCTTGAGAGTTCTCGGACACAAAAATAAGTGAATTTCATACTAGTGCGATGTTCTCGAACTTAGCCCTGTAATTACTGACGAATTAATGCAAAAAGTTAATAAAAAGGTGAAAGAGAATCGGCACTTCACGATCTCAGGAATTACCACACTTTTTGAGTATTGTTTTGTATGAAATTGTGACCAAATGCCATACATTATCGAAAACTGTAGGTACCCAAGATTGGTACCAAAGTTTAAGGCGGGGGGGTGGGCACAAAAATATAAACAGTTAGGCAACTAGCATGAGCATTACATATTACATTATACCGGAATCAAAGCAGCAATCCACGGAATGGTGGCTTTCAACATCCCCCAAGAAACTGAAATTCAAACACACAATGTACCTATGCTATGAGTATTAAATTTTATTTCCATCAATTGTATCATAATATATCGCAAGTAAAGAATAAAACTGAAATAATAATTTCACTATAGGTACCTATAATATAGAATATAAATCGAAGTGTCTAATAAAATTTGTGCATCAGAAGAATGTGACAATAAATGACAGATCACTTGATTGAATCTATTTTGTAGAATTGTAGAACAGTGATTTATTTATTTAAAATGGGTTCTTCTTTTTGTATTATATTGAATAATATAGGCGTAGAATTAGAATCATCACTGTAAAAGGTTGTAAAAAGTAAATTTCACAATTAATGTTTTTATCTAGAAGTGGTGGTTTTCTATTTAAATTTTAAAGTTAGGGCTCGAACAATAACTTATTGAAGTGTTTATATAATTGTGTCCTTTTATACTCCACAACTCATGCTCCTTCACAAACAGTTATTATACTCTAATTAAGCTAACAAGCCAGAAAAAAAAAGTAATGGCAATGAAACTTTATTATATCATAGCACCTCATGTTATAGAATTTTTATATTCTCGTATACGGATAATTTAAAAAGTTTTTTGTATAAGTATATGAAAGTCTTGGATATTTGTTAGACTTTTTACGGGGTAGTCCAAAATTTCTACTATTTGTATGAGTGAATATAAGAAATACAATTTTTTGTTGTTGAGTGTGTACCCAATATGCAAGGTATTATTTTGAATTGGAGACATTTTATTACATTCGAATAAAATATTCCTTCTTTTTGAAATTTCGGGTGTTTCATTATAAATATTTTTTGTCCATGCTTCGCAAACAGTTTACTCATAGATGTTAGGAAACACTGGTAAACACTTTTCTACCTACTATCTTCGCCTCTGTCGTAATAATAATTTCCCTGTATATACAAAAATGTTTGTAAAAGCAACCTGGTAATTAATACAACATGGGAAATTGTAATGTGTGTCATAAAAATATGGACCAACAATTTATTTTGTAGTAGTTCAAACGCCATACCATTTATTGACCAAAATAATATATTTACATATGAAAATACGTCTAGGTCGTAAATATAAAATAAATTTTTGAAAAATTGACTTACACTATAGTAAAATATAAATTACACAGTAATATAGAACGCGTAAGCCATATAAAAATTTGACTGGATTATCTTAAATCAAATCTTTAAAAATAATGCTACACAAAATATGGTAACGCATAAATTGTTGTTTTAGTAAAAACTCCTTGACTTAGACACAAAAATGAATTAGTTGACATATATACACATTTATTACGTTTAGATATTTCAATCCTAGATATGTCAACAACTATGTTGTTGGCAAACCCAGTAGAGTAATTATTTAAATTCGAGTGAACAAATAAATTTTTCACGATGATGATGAATGAATTTTGCCACTTCAGAGATATAGATACAGGGTAGTGGTAGAATTTTGTACTTTGAAAACAGGGGTTTACAGTGCACATCCCACTTTGCACCGTCAATGATGCTCAAAGCAGAATTTTGCAGTCGGAAAACTCTGCTTCAGCACCCTATAATAATATACCATAAATTAGTTGGGAATAGACAATTGCAAAGTACACAGTCCTTAGAATATTGGATACTAAAGAACGATTCATTATTATAGTCTATGTAATTTGATTGAATACCTCTAAAATTTTGATTATTGTGCTTTTTCCAATCTGGAATGACCTCATTAACAGTTAACATTTGTTCAAAATCACACTGTATAAGCGAATTATCTTTTTTTAGAAAATATTTAAAATAACTATTGTGATTGTATTGAACTTTTCCCCGGTGAATATTGTTTTCAAGTACAAATTTTAGTGTCATACTTTGATCAATTTTTTTGGTATAAGTGTAACTCCTTTTTAATTTATCTGCTAGTTTTAGAGAGAAAAAAAAGTAAATATTAAAGTTACATTGGTAAAATTAGTAGATATCCAATTTGTGCATATTGCACTAAAATATTAGTTCATATGAATTAAATACTTTATATACTTAATTATTATAGAAAATCAAACCAAATTTTTTTTATATTTATTAATCCAACGTTCCAGTTATCAAGAACAATTAAGTTCTCTTCCCTATCTGACAAGATTCAAAATTTTTTGTCAATTAACAGTAGATCATATTCTTAAACTTCAAAATATTATTGATTGTCTAGTCTAGTGGATACATTTTTTCATTAGAGTCAGAGATAGTGACAAGAATTGGAAAAAAAAACTTTATTGTAGTTGATGAGATAATAAGGGTAGCTGGAACGCTACCGAAACGTTGAATTAAAAAATATAAAAAAGATTGTAATTTAATTTCCCAAAATTAATAAGAAAAAAAACTATGAATATATATCTGTAAGTTAGGGAACGCTATGAATTTACTTAATTTATTGTAGGTTTAGGTAATATATTTTAATGATATTCAGTGGTTGCATATGTATATATTGTTTTTCTTTCTATGTATAAAGTAAGTATAACAAAAATTTCAATGTGAAAATAATTGTGTACATTATATTTTTAATAAAATTCGTTTCACAAAAGTTGTGTAATTTCTGTTGATTGATAAACTATTGTACAGTAATTAGTGGGGGTCCAAATGTGACAAATGTGAATGATTTTACAAAACTACCACATTATTATGAACAATGAAAATATATACTTCGATTTGATTTTTATTTAAATTAATTTTATCCAAAATGGACGACCAAGCTGGATCTCTCCCAGTTCATTGGTACCCAGTCACGATTGGTAGTACTTACATGGATGAGATACTAGAATTTATCGAAGCACCAACACAGAAAGCAGAAGTCTTGCTAATCATGGACAGAGGGAAGAGATTAAGTCCTTAAGCAGAATTCTTACTGTTTCTGAGGATGTAGACAGACTTACCAATGAACAGATTATCAATTTCCATGGAAATATTTAACTTAAAGGGGTAATTTTACTTGGATTGAGAAACAATAGGTATTGTCGTCTCGGTTGTGAACAAACTATTGAAAGATACCAAAACTTCTCGCCCAGTTTTTCTCCGAACATATTTTACATACCTAATTTGTTTTATACTTACTATGTATTTAAAAATATTGTGATTTTTCTAAACAGGATGGATCTTCTATAGATTTTCTTTCATTAACAATAATACAATCTTCAGAGTAAAAGATTTACCGAACACAAGACAGTTCCTAACATTAACATCACTCGGACATACTTATATAGTCACAATTTCAATACCTACAGAGACTCAAACATTCTTGTATATACAAATATCAAACAATTTATTTTCAAACGCTTTATTCACCTTATGTACAAAAATAATCTATTGCTAATTCTGCATGTGACTCATTGAAATCCATTCTTGCCTAGGTGTACCTTGAGCAGACCCAGGTCTTTCATTACTAGAGCTATTTATAGGATTGCTACCTTCATATTCATCTTTCTCAGAACTGTTTATATCTGAATGATAATTAGCTGGGGTAGATCTGTCTACACCGATTTGAGTATATGTCAATTCTGAATTGACTACTGATACATATTCGGGGTTCTGGTAAGTAACGTCGCTGTAGTACCCCGGATATGAAATATTTGTGATGCCAGCTATCGGCGAATGTTGATATATCTGATGACTAGGAGATTGATTAGGAGTAGTTTGGCCAGGCATATGATGTGATGGAGGTGGACTAGATGTTAGGGACCAGCAGTTTACTGAGCTTGGAGTTTGCGTTTGTATTGTAGTCATGGTGGGCCAGCTTGTGTATGTCGGACCAGTTGAATTGTATAACGTTTGTTGTTGGATGTGGTCTGGGGGCGTGTAAACTGAAAAAAAAA